>JANRGW010005455.1:50026-134071 GCA_024733675.1 Psilopsiagon aymara
AATTTGAATTTAATTCTCCATACAGGGGGATTTCTTTTAATTTTAGTGTTCCTCCTCTCTGAACACTCATGCTGATAAACACAGTGGTGAATCAGGCCTTCTGTATTTAAAACAATCGCGCACTCTTTCACCTACAGATACCATCAGCAGATCTAGGCACGGCTGGAAACATTTCTGCTCATCTTAAATTCTCACGGATTCCTGTAACCATTACCAAGTAACCATGTGGCTGGAAGGCACTGTTTAGGAGCAACCCAAAAATAACGAAGTAGCCATAAATCAGGCTAGAAATGCACAGGCATGGCTGTGTCAGAAAGATGTCTCAGTGCATAGAGAGCTATTATAGATCTCTTCTTTTTGAAAATATTAAATGGATGCAAAATGGAATGGAAAAATATCCCAAAAGTCATGATGGTGTAACTATGTAACTCCATCAGGAAATGCTGTAACCCCAAGTTTTAATGCCTCTTAAATCTTGTTAATTCAAAAGGGAAAACAATCTGGGTTTCAAACTCTGAAAAAGATACTTCAGAAAAAGGTTCCCTATGTAACATGAACATTTTGTGTAATGTGCAGATTGTATAGTGGAAGAATAAATTATCAGCAAATTAACTGGACATAAATAGAATGCTCTTAGGTGCTTGGTTTTAGCTATCAGCAGCTCAGCACTCAGAGATGATCCTGGGTGTTGTTTTATTCATCCAGTAAGACCCTTTATATTATATAGTGTTCTATATTCTGTAACTAGAACTATTATAATTTGAGCTGAAGCAGTTATCTCTACTACCTTGTGAATACAATCTGAAAGAGTTACAGAAAATGCTGATATACTTAGGATGACCTTCTTTGGTTCAGTGGTGTTACAGGCATACAGTTTTTTTCTTTTTTTGTTACTGGGAAGGAGAAAATTACATTGGGCTAAAATGAATACTAATGAAACCCCTTAGTTAGCTTTTTTTGTGATAAGAATAAAAAATTGGAGCTATGTTCCTCTAGAATCTCAAGTAATTTTTGCCCTTTATTCTGATAGAAAGATTACTGACAGTGGAGAAGGAGAGCAAAGTAATTTCATAAAATATCTGCATTTTTAAGAATGCTTTTGTTGCAAAAATGTTGGTGTGCAATTTCTTCAATCTACTTTTAAGGCTGTAAAGAAAAAGTACCTATTTGTTCTGCACTGCAACAATGCCAGCTGCATTCAATCAACTAAAAAGCTGCAAGCCATAAACCTTCCTCCACAGCTATAGAGGAAAAAAAGGCAGGGCCATAAAAATTCATCAGGATAATGTAGAGATGAGGCGTGTTTGAATCACCATCCCTGCAATCAACCAATCACTCATCCTGTGGCATTTACAGCACATCTCATTCCCCTGTTCCTTAAGGACAATTGATTTTCCTGATTCCATTAGCATAACGGCAAGGAAAATGACTGCAGTGCAATATTTCTGGAAACTTCCAACAAGTATGCTGTGTGCTGGAGTGTGACCATAATAATAAGCTACCTAGCTAGCAACTGTGTGTGCTTCTGCTGCTGCTGCTATGGTATCGCATCTGAGGGAAAAGGACACAGACTAAGCAATTTTGGGTTCACACACAGGGAAAAAAAACCAAACCTGTTTTCACAGAATATAAACCAAAAACTCACTTAAGCAAATAAACATAATTTCAAGGAGGGCTGATCAGTAGGCAACATCTAGCAGGCCTTGAGCATTATTGTGTTATGGTTAATAATTCCATTTTCTGAAACATTAGTAGTACTTCTCCATTCCTCAATGGCTTTTATACTCCTGGTTTTGCTTAGGTTTAAAACAGAAGAAAATGAAACTTTAATACCACAATTTTCTTATAAATATACAAGAAGAATGCATCAGTGGATTCCCCGAAGAATTTACAACCATTCGCAGCATTACACAGTCATCAGCGCTAAGCAGGGGTCTCCACATTTTTCAGTTTTCTCTTTAAGTTCAGTGATAATATCCACACTAGCTTAAATTATTCAAGATGATGAAAGTTTATTGGTGAACATGCACTGCCTAAATTTAAAACTGTACATTATTATCTTCCCTTGTGAATGTATTTTAAGGATGTGTTAAGTTTTTTGAAGTGTAATTCAGAGACTACTGTATCTCAAACAACATAAAATACTTTTCATCTTGTGAAGGATCCTTTAGACTTCTAAGGGCCTATCTGTTGTACATTTTTAAGTCCCTTTATAGCTTCAAACCCAGTGGGTTACGCATGTTAAATTCAATCCCTAAATTGAATTCAAAGTTGATACAAGCCTGCCTGCAGAACTGAGAAGTCTTCTTATTGTAAGTACCAAAAGTCAATATTTTTAACCCCTTATTGACATGCTTTTTTTCTTATACTTTATCCCTATAAATATTCCAATATTACACATAACAAGGAAAAGAAATATAAACTGAATTTCAATGGCATCCTCTGACATGACTATCAGCAATGTCCAGATTCGTAAAAGAATTTTTACTATTTTGTTTTTTCATTACTGTTATTTTACACCCTGTATCCTCTATTTATAAGTATGGATTCTTTCTTTCTAAGCAAAGTTTATAATAGATATAAACAGAAGAAGATGGAGAGGTGTTGGCTCACAAGACTAAAAGTATCTTCTGAAAAAGTGACTTCTGACATTTGAAAGTGATGTTTGGATGGAAAGGGACAAAGCTTCAAGCAGCTGACAAATTCAGTGTGGATACGGTAGCTGAATTTTTGCTTGTAGATAGTAACTTTGAAGGATAACTTTAGTCACACAATCACATAGAAAGCACCATGCCTACTTACAGGCACAAAACTGCCTTGGGCATTCCAGTGGCGCCCACCACAGCCTGCAAAGTTAACTGGATGCAATAGAACATAGCATACAGATGCCTCATCCTGACACCCAGTGATGTGTCAGAACTGGGAACATGAAAAGGAAAAGCAGCCAGTAACATCACAATTACACAGCACATTGCAACATCTCACTATGAAAACCAAGTGGTTCACCAGTATCAGACAAGCAGCACCTGATATTCCAAGCTCATGTCTCTGACTGAACTCAAGCTGCAAGAAACACCTAGTGATTACCCTGTAAATCACCATCAGTGTAAAGTGAACAAAAGAAATGCTGCCCTGTGCACAAGAGCACCCCATTATCCAAGTACCAGGCAGGTGCTGCTATCCAATTGCTCTATGGGTTATGTCATGGACCCTCAGAGAACAAGTCTGGGACAAACAGGAAAGAAGTCTCAGAGAGCCCATGTCTCAGGACTGGGCCCTTGTCCCTGTGATACTGAGACAACACCTCATCTGCTTCTGAACAGACTGAAATCTTGTGCTCTGCTTCAATCCCAAAATTTCAGGAAAACCAATGTGGGCTAACAAATCTGCCCTGAAGCTCAGAACACTCCATCCAGTGTCTCTTACTTGACTGGTTTCCACTCTCTGATTAATAGCACAGGCAAAGCAAGCACAATTTTGGATATGCTTGAGACAATTAGCTTTCAAGACAGTTTTTGTCATCAATTCTGTCTATCTTACAAAGTTAGAAATTCCCCTGATATGCTGTCCATGTCACTATGCTAAATAATAGCAACTCTTCTTAATTAAAAATGATCACTGGGTGTAGCTTTCCATCTTCATGGCAGCCTACAAAAACCCACAGTACATAGATCACAATGAGAGGAATAAGTTAGTCCAAATCCCTGTCTGCCCTCCTGTAGACCCTGATGCTCTTTTCTTACACGCACATCATAAAAGCCAGTGTCTCCAAAAGTCAAGGGTATGTTTTTATTGCAATGTGTTATTTTGCCCAACCAGATTAGCCCATTTTGGCCCTGGGTGGGGTTTGATATCTCTTGTTTACATCTCAGCCTAATGTTTTACATGCTGGTTTAAATCTGTCAGGAATGAAAGCATTTTGCAAGCTGAATACTAATGTCAAATAACATTTCCACAGAAGTAAAGTGGTCTAAGGGACAGGTCATGGGCTCCTGTACCCAGCAGCTCTGAGTTCACACCGCTGGCTGACAGTTACTTACTGTGCACATTTAGGCAAATCACCTAGCTTCTCTCTGCTTCAATTTTCCCATGTGAATAACAAAGATAATGATATACCATTTCTTTTCAGAAGCCTTATCAATGATTAGTAGATATTTGGGCAGCAGTGCAATGCCATGGTTGGCTTCTTCAAGAGACTGTCTGGGGCAGGCGGAGAAGGCCAATCCACTCATTCAGTTTCTTTGACATGCACTCCTGAAAAGCAAGGTACTAAATAACTGCTGGGCACATATTTGTCACCACTGAAACAGCCATTCCAGAATCTGCTTAACAGAGAACAGCAAAATACCTACTTGGTAAAAGCATGGGATCTGAATCTCTGTCACAAAACACCATTTACCCCACGAAAATATCCCAAACTCACTGGCATCAGTACTACACAATGCTCCCAGTGACCATCAGTACAGGCCTTCCCTGGGGATGATCTGCAATTACTGTAGCAGTGGGGGCAACCCCACAGCCAGAATAATGAGGAATCATCCACTACAGGAGAATTGTTGGTGGGTATGGAATTAATACAGCATCTTTACGTGCAGTTCTCCCCTACGGCAGATTCAGCCTGCTAAAGAGGGTGAGGCTATTCATGTTCTTTAGCTGCAAAGGGCTGTTGGCAGCCTACATAATTTAGAGCCACCTGGATGGATGTTATGCAGGAGTCAACACCGTACTATCCCCAAAGTAGGGCAGAGCACCAAGAAAGCATCTTTAAGCTATCTTTTCAACATCGTCTTGATTTGTGGTGTGTGCTTGTTGATCAGCACCCAAGATCAGGGCCACAAACACAAGGCAAATTCACTGATGTAAAATCTACACATTCCAAACACAAATTTTATTCAGAATAGGAATAGGAAAGAATATTTTGTGTGGGTTTACAGTTGGTCAGGAACTCAGCTTTATAGCTCCTCTGAAAAACACCACTATCAGCAAAGGCACCCTACAGTGTGAGGGCATCAGCTCTAAACTAACTCAGAGGGAAATGCAAATCTATTAAGTCAACACCAGTTGTCTCTGACCTATTTAGTCCTTATCTGCCCACAAGCTTATTCTGATTTACTTAAAGCAGTTTATCTAGGATGAGCTAAACCCCTGTTACTAATTGGCAAGTACCTCATTTCATGTTGGCCTAAATGTCTTAAACGCAGCTAAAAAAGTTTAGTTTAGACAGGTCCAAATGTCTACACAGCTATCCACATTGCTTTAACTAAGGTCTTTTTAAATTGATTCTTAAATTAATATACATATACATTAATTTAATGCTTTTAATTAAAGTACATGCTTGAGCCAAGGTTATTTTTTATTTGCTGACCAAATACTTGTTTAACAGGCATGATGCAAAGAAAATCCATTGGGCAAAAGACACCTCACATCCCAAATGTTTCTTTTCTGTTTTGCTTCCAGGCATCAGAACCATAAAGCCTCCAGGTCCACTGAAGTGTGCTGAACCTTGATCCTGGAAGTGCTGTCACACAGAGTGAAAATGAGGTACATGAGAGCATGAATAATATATATCGCATTGCACTACATAGCTCCGTGGCATGCAAATGTCAAGAACTGGATTGTCAGCAAAATATTCAGTCCAGTTCACAGGCTGAATATAGTATTAGGTCCTGTTTATTTTTTTAATTCAATATCAAAAGTGCCCCTCAGGCATGCTAACTTTTGAGATTGAAATAGTAAGAAATACCCACTTCCTTCAGGAACCAGAACAGGGTCAGTCCAACCTGGGCCAAAGAATCCTGGTTCCAGTATAAAGCCATCTGTCTCACCAAGACTGATGTTGAGTACAGAAACAGATTTACTTCTTTCTTTCTGACTCCTCACTCGTATTTCCCAAAGCTGCTGCTAACAGCTCCACAAAGCTCTTCATTGGCTTTTCTACTACACACCAGGCACTCTTAGATCCTTTTAAATCCCACAGCAACTGCACTCCTGCCCATATGAAGGCTCGGGGGGGAGGAATAAACAGCAAAGCAGAAATTTTCAGGGAGAGGGGTCAGGAGAGGTTCCGCATTTCTGCTGTTGCTTGTTTCTGTGATCTGATTTCTTTGGACTCCCAGCACGTCTTGTTCTTCATCCCAACTCTCCTTGTAACCATTACTTATTCTTTGCTCACATGAGTACCCTCAGCTTGCAGGGAAAGCTGACTTTAGGGACAAACAATATTAAGCCCCATACCATGAAAGGTCCCAGATTATAAAGCTACACAAGCCACAACATGATAGAAGAGGGGAAAAGGACCCACATCTTAGCCCTTAACCCCTACAATTTTATTGCTACCTCTGGTTGCAAGAAAAGGCCTTTTCTCTTTCATTGTCACCTCTCAGTCACTCTATGAACAGCTGCTTATACTTCTTTTTTTGCTGGACATGCTCCTAAAAAAACAGGTTTGTATGCACGATGGTGATCTACAGCTTCAGCATCTACCTCCTCCTTCCCGCTATTGAACCAGATCCCATATTCAGTGATAAATCCTGCCTGCTCCCCTGCATTCACCAATGGAATTCAGAAAGAAAAGCCAGTGGGGGTCCTGTATATATGTGGGACAGGATTTGTAAAGGAGCAGGGAAAACTCAGCAGTCCCAAACCCTCCACCATGTGCCATATATGACAGCAGGGCTTGTAAGGTTAGTGTAGCAAGAGGGATACAGGAGAGACACACTGCTGAGGAGACCAGGAGTTCAGCACCTTCTGCCTTGACTTAGGCAAAACTCTGCTTAGAAGAAGGTGCCTACCCCTGGGGAACAGACACATTCTTCAAGAAAAGGCCTCCCATTTTCCATTTGTAGCATGCATTTTAGCAGCGTTAAATTGCTCTGCACATTAGTCAGGTGCATAATTAATAAATAATAATAATAACTTGATGCTGGCTCCATCTGGCATTCGCCGGAGAGCTTAGCCCTCAGTGCGGTTTGGTAATGCTCTCAGCACTTACCAGTCAGACACCATCAGGCCACTCTAGGGCTGGTGGTAAGAGACAGTCTGGGCAACACAGGGGAGGGGCTTCTTGTTCAGAAGGCTGCTAGATTTATTATCATATAAAAGCCCTCAGAAAAAACCCACAACTTCTTCCTTTCTCTTAACCGCCTGCCAAGAAATTACGTGGGGGAATGGGAAAAATGCTCTTTAAAAGGCTATTAAATGTTATTGTTAAAAGAAAAGGGTGCCCATATTGTAATGCCTTCCCCAGAGCAGTTCTTTCCTCTCCCCAGAACAGCATCTTGGCTTTCTGTTTGTTTTGCACTACCAAACTGAATTTGACACTGTGGCTCCTGATGAATTGGTGCTTGATGTCACTGTTGAAGCTATTAGCTCTCCAAAAGGAGACTCTTTGGTTTTATAATTGCAGCAGCAGCTACATTAGACACTCATAAAACAATAAATAAATAAATAAATAAATAAATGAAATTAACCCTTTCATTATCTCAGAGGGAGAAAACTCCATTTTTCATTCAATGATTTGGGTGAGAAACTTGGTTAAATAACAGCGAACTCCTGTTCATTTATCACGGCATGTAAAAGGAGAGTGATCGGATTAGCTCTAGGTGAGGGCTGACACTGTAAAGGTGGAAGCTTGCAAGAATGGTTCTTTATACTGTTCAGGGCTGCCCAGGTCATGAGCATTACAGGCTACTGCAGACCAAAACTTCAAAGCAAGCTTCCAGTATTAAATTTAATCATTGCCTCCCTCCATCATCATTTCTGTGGAAATCTGAGTCTGAAGCTTGCAATCCTGGCCAAATCTATTGAGCAAGATATATACCAAGGAGATTATCCGAACTACCATGAGCACCACTAAACTCATCAGTAATGTAACAAGCCTGGAATTTGTAACATTTGGCAGGTTTTGTCCCCTGATACGTATGTTCATAAGCATGCAATTAGTACATCTATACCTACACAAAGTCTAAAAAAGGCTTTTTTTCCTCCTAGTCCCAGAACTCAGTGCCCATCCTACAGCAATTGGTGAATTGGCACCAGCTCCAGCACTTGACTCAGATCGGATCTGAATTTATTATACTGGATTTAAGCAGACCAGAAACTATAGCGAACAGAAAAAGAAAAGAAGGCCCCTAATTTCACATCCTTGGCACTTATTTGACAACAGGCAGATCTTTTTCAGTGCTGGTGTTGCTGTCTTACTGACAGAAAAGTAAGGAGGAACTGATCTTTCAATTATTTGGTTTCAAAAGACTGGTAATGTACAAGTTAGCACTTGCTGTACATACAGCCCCCGGGTGACATCCCAGCTTTGAGGTTCAACGTTGAATGTGAAGTTATTAAAGAGGGAAGAGAGAAGCAGTCATTTTAAAAATCAGACTGACAGCCAGCACTCTGAATGGCAGATAGCAGCAGCCGGCCTGGCTTTGAACTGGAACACTTGTATTTTTAAAAGTTAGATCAGGAGTATAAACTCCCCATCCCACTTTAAGCTTTTTTAATCAAAATTCAAAGTGAAGAGTTGTCATAGCCCTGAGTAAAAGCAATTGCAAAGAGCTACAGTTGACTGCAAGTCTGGAGAAAGGAAATTTCTGTGTAAAATTTCTAGCAGCAGTGGAAGGAAAATGAGAAAAGGGAAGGGGAAAAAACGAAAACTCAGGGTGGGTAAAGGGTCAAGAGGAGAAAGAGGAGGACTAGTTCAGTTTGCTGTTAGACGACATACCTAGTTACCAGCACGTTGAGTGCAGAATGCATACATAGTAATACCGCTAACATCAGTACATTCAAGCCAGCAAATTCTTGTACCCTGCAACAGTGCAAATGGATTGTCCCAATTCCAGTGCCATAAGAAAACCACTGAGATACCTTCTATAAACATTACCACTGGGATGGCAGATAAAGGAATAAATTCCAGCCTGATCTCAGAAATCAGCCTTGCTCTTTCCTTCCCCACCCCTCACAGCAGCTCGTACAATGCAGAGCAGTGTGTGTGATCTGTGCAGTGCACTGCAGATGCCCATAAGACTGGCTGGAATTACCTGTTCTGGGAGTGGTGATGCGGAGTTTGAATGAGTATAACATCTTCATTATGAAATACTGTATGTTTAAAAGAAAGAGTAGTAATGAAACCCTAGGGTTATCCCTGTAACAACTCTTATTTTTTATTTGAAAAACTTAATCAGGAATTTTTATTACTCCCAAATAGTGTTTTAAAATAAAAACCAATCCCTTCTAAGCTGCCTTGGGCATACAGTGCTGAAACTTGCAGATGGAAGGCATTCTTGCAGACAGTGCTTCCTAATCCTGCCATGAGTTAGAGTGGGGGCAAGGAATTCTTCAGGGTAAAATATGGGAGCAGAGGTCCTGTAGGACAAGAAGATGATGAATTCCAAGGGAGCAAGAAGAGCAAAACATCAGAGGAAGAGATTCTGGGTTAAGGAAGCCGAACGGCAGCAGAGGGGAAAGTCTTGTGGGAAAAGAGAAGAGCAAGAGAGGTGAGGCATAGCAGAGGAAAGCAGAGTGGCAGAGCCATGGGGCCAAATCTATGGATAGCTCTTGAAATGCTAGAACCAAAATGCAGTAAAAGGACAATTGTATAAAAGCAGTAAATCTGAGGGAAGGTTATATTTCATAAATTACAACACAAAGTTGGTAACCAGGAAAAAATTCTAAGGCAGGCTTTTCCATATGTCAGACCTACAGTACCAGCATAAACTATTTGAGATTCACTCTTGGTGTTGAGAGTCAGTCTACTACTGTGCCTAGATATCCTATGGTGCCTATGTATAATATTCATCAGGTCTCATACTCAGCCCACTACTGGTGACTGGACCACCACAAATCAGAACTAAATTGAGCAGCTATTCCTGTATCAGAGCATCAAATTTCTTGTTTTACTCCCTGTTTTCTTCTACACAGTTTTCTCAAACTTTTCTCTTTTGAGCTGTTTTTTCCTAAGGTTTGTCTCTACATAAAGGTCACCAGTTTTGGAAGCCTCAGCAGAAATGATTCAAGTTCTTCTAAGAAAAGAGAGAAATGTACATATGAAACTATAAGAAGAAAAAAAATCAGCCTTTAGGTTTTTCAGACAGATGTGGAACCAAACTGATTACCAAAGAAACACGAATTCTGGACTGAAAATTAACTTTTCTAGGGAAAAGTGTCTTTAGTATTCAGTCTAACATTGACTTTGATTTGACCAAGTTATAAGCTTAATACACTACAAACATGTTTATTCTGACTCTACTAACCCTTTAAAACTAGGCGTTAATGCAGAATCCATTTACCACAACTGTCTAACTCAGGATAGCAGCCAAAGAGTGACGTATGCTATCATCCTGAAACAGCTCTAAATTAGCTGATATGAATATTGCTGACAGTGAAGCCTTGGCAACACGATTTGCAGGACAGGCCTGACAATCCACTTGACTCCTTGCAAGGGTTTCACAATTCATGCTAAGCTCTGCACTGCCACTGATAAATGTTGTTGTAGATTTAAACTAACGAACTCACAGCTGAAGATCTGTGGCAACAGCTCAGACATGGAGTCTATGATCAAGCAAAGAGCACACCAGCCACACTGGCAGGTTCACTACAGGGCACAGTCAAAGTTACCCTTGAACCAGAGCTCTTAAGCTCTGAGACTTGATTCTGACTCTGCCTTGGCTTTGAGTTCAAGTCAAAGATTACATGTTCAGTGGTCTTTTGGCCTAGTACTTTTGTACAGTGTTAAACAATGGGTTCAAAAGAAAAATGCTCTGTCTATATCATATGAAGGAATACATAAATGGTTATCTATCTAGATACAGACCTAGATACAAGGCTAAGGAAGACACCAGCACATGTACAGCAGATTACAGATAATTGCTGTTCATTTACTGATCCTTACCCCCCACAGAACTGTGTAAGTTAATGAGCTCTGAAATATGAGTTTCAAAAAAAACTTTCATTTCAAGAATATTATACACCCTCGGGCTCCTATTAAACTTTTTTGCAACAATAACACCATTCAAACTAACATTCATATGTGAATTACAATGATACTGCACCACAGGAAAATGCAGAGAAAATTAAATAGACAAGAAAGTACAGTTTTTAGCCTGCTAGTTATCTTAGCCACATCCAAATCAATAGGCAACAGTTCCTAGGATTAGGTGAATGGCCTTCAATGAAATCAGAACCTGCCTGCCCTTCTACCATATACTTGAAAACAGCAGCTAGAAAACAGATATCACAGGATTTATTTTTCAGAATTTCTGCCCTGCTCAAGATGTAGCAGCCACTACCCTTCTTGAGTGACTTTCTGTCATATTATTAATCTCCTCATACTCCTAAAGAGATACACACACTCATACACTGCTCATCATCAGAATTTGCTCCAGAGATCCCAAGGCTGGCCTTGACCCAAGCCTATATGTGACCCAAACCGTAGAGACTTTCTCACTAAACTGTGCTGATTCCAGCTTCACCCTCACTTGCATTGAAGCCAGCTGAAGTGTTGCTACAAGCCCTGTGCAGATATCTCTCAGGAAAACCCACATATAAGATTTTCAGAAAGATCTGAATTTGTTAAAATTTGTGCCCAACGTAAAACTTGCCCTCCCGACTCAAGCAGGGCCTGTTTTTTAAAGTTCTCTAGCAACCTCGACAAGTTATCTAATGCTCAATGAAATTCAAAATGCTCAGTGGGAATCAGTCAGAAAAGGTTGGCCAGGCACTTTTGCAATTCTGGTTATGCAGCTACTTTCAAAATGTAGCTGTAGAGCCCTTTAGAAAACCTATCTTTCATGTTTTCTACATCATAAATGTGCACACTGATTTGGATGTTTATCCAGAAAAGCTACAAACCAACAGTATCAGTTTCATAACCAAAGGAGGCTAAAACCCACAGTACTGCACCCTTACACACCTCAGCTTCCCAGAGCTTGAAGTCTGATCCCAGTCCAAGCATAGTCTGAATTCACCTCTACACATCCAGATCTGTTGTGGAACATTTGCTGAAGCCTCATACTACAATACTGTAAGCAGAATTCAAGATCTCCAAAGGCAACAAAAGTAAGCCAAGATGACTTAAGCAACTGAGATCTTGCCTCTAATTAGTGCCTTGAATTTTCAACTTTCAGATTACAGGTCTGTGTTTTGTCTCTGAGTCTGTAAATTCTATGCGGTGACAAGAATTTGATCTGCCTGGTGCTTATCACAGGACCTGGGTACTTCCTTCCCATTTTGATTACTTGACCTTGGATCCCTTTGATTCATAGAATAAAGTAAGTGAGCCTGAAGTGAATTTTTGAAAGGCTCTGTTATTTCTGTCTAAGCTAATTGTGTAATCCAGTTCTGTGCAATAACAATCACATACGTTTTCTGTACTAGGTTCAGCCTTATACACAAAACCTTTTCAACACAGTTCTTTTAATATCCCTGTGCCTACACAATTCCAGTGCAATCCAACAGAGTGGGCTGGCCAACTCACAACTGGTGGCTGTTGATTTTTTTGTTTGTTTATTTGCAGATCATCAAGAGCATGTGAAGAGTGGGTATGTGTGAAAAGAACTGCAGACTGAGCAGCTTAAAATTGGATTGCTTGAGCAAAAAACACTCTTTTCCTGTTCAAAATTATTCAGGACTGAATCCTGACCCCAAGGTAAAGCAGAGAAAACTGAATTTAAAGAGGAGGGGATTGTCAGCTGCTTATAGATATAGGTTCTCCTTTCCCAACCCAACAGGCAGCAGGAACATCTTTCTGCACTGCAACACTATAGCTTTTGGGGTATCCTTTATGTCTGCATTATCTGTAGTCAGTCTGATTTTCACTTGCTAAATTTCTTGCCCACCCTCTGTTTCACCAAATGTGCGAAGGACTGTACTGAAGCACAGCTCTGAAGGTAATGCTGTGAGCCATCTATCAGGGAAACATCTCTAAAGTAGACAGCCCCATGCAGGTGATCTGGTCTAGTTCTGCTGTCTTCTGTAAGCTTGGAGATTTGAAAGCCTCTCATTCAATGCTTACCTTGAATTCAATGCTTACCTTAGAAAGAAAAACTATGAAGACTTTAAATGCATTTTGTTCGCAGCAAAGGCCTGTATTTGATCTACAATGAATAACAGTTACAGTATCTAGGAGAACAATTACAAGCAAAGAATCTCAAAACTGAAACGAAAGGTCATTTTAGAAGTCCTGACCAGCCTCTGTGAGCTTCATCTCCACTGACAGTAGAAACACTGCTTGAAAAACCCACTGGACACAAGGTGAAAACTCCAAACATCTCCTATCCACTCTGTAGACAATGAAGCAAGACAGAAGCAAGTGTGGAGAAAGAGCTGAAGAACATGTGCCAGAAAGAAGACTGTCCAGCCCTGAAGCTCAGCTGTCTCAGGCTAGCCACTCTGGTGACATGGTGAAGAACTTAGTACCACATTGCCATAGCAAACGAGGTCAAGCTGTTCCCCCCCTCTCCTCCAGGGAGTCCTGGAGCTATGTAAGGCAGCCTCTTCGGTGCAAGTGTGAAGATTTACTGTCTGGACAACGTGTGAGGCTTGAAAGCGGGCATTGGCTACGATTAACTGAGTGCCTGAGGGACTCAGTCTCAGTGAGAGCAGGTTAATACAATTCTAAAGTGCAGGAGTGCTCTAACAGGCACTCTTTAATCAGGTTGAGATGACCTATCAGAAGATGTGAGATGACGTTGGATAAATGGTCCATATGCTGAATACCAAGGCATTTAATGAAAAATTCCCCTTAACAGAAAAATTTTCCATGCTCAGTGCTTTTCATTGACTACATTTTTTTAACAACTGTACCCATTTAATAGCAATTGTCATTAAGTTATTTTCTACATAACATCAACTGAAAATCATTTATTTCCTGCTCCAAACAGCAATTAATGCCAATTATTTTACACAGCACCATGGACTGCTACAGATTTTTCAATTTTCCACTCAGTTTCTCTATAATTTTTTTTTTTAGTTTAGTTTAATAATTTTCAACTATTAGAAACAAGAAGCTGAAGTGGTAATTTCATCTGGTTTTGGCAAAAGGTAATTGAAAAGGCCCAACTATTATAGCAGCAGGAACTACGTGAAAAAAAGAGTAAGAAGGATGCACCAGTTTCTCTCTGATTTTGATTTTAACTTAGGGAATGTCAATATCCATAACAGAAAATCCAAGACAGGGCTTTATTATACTGATGTAGACATATGGCTTTTTTATGCTACAAATACAAACTCCTTATATTGTACTCCCTATGATGTGGCAGAAAATTTAAGACCCCAGGACTGATTCGTTTCTTGCAGGTAGTAAATGCTACACCTTGAAGATTGCTTGACTAGGAGATCAAGGTGATAGCTCTGCTGTGAAGTGAAGACCAGATCATAGGAGTGATTCCAGAAAGAGTTAATTTTTTGCTTTGACTTAGCTCTACTCTAACATGTTCAAGGTTGAAGAAAGTTCAGCACCATCTGAAAGCTTTCCGAATGTTTACTTTTTTCCAAGAAATAAAAGGATTTAATTGTGATAATTATGGAAAAGAACTTCTGGGGTTTTGAACATTAACAAATGGTAGTTTTTCATTTTGTTGACGAAAATGAAAACATCTTATTTTTTAACAGCTTCAAGAGGAATCTGGTTTGCTGCAGATGGATTTTGTGAATTCCTTTTCATGATGATTAGTGGTTGCTGTCACTTTACAACCATTAGCTTTACCCTGATCTACTGTTGCCTCCTCCAAGTCTGCCAGACTTACGAAAGGACCAGAAGAAAATGCTTCAGACAATGTCTCATGCAGCAGGGCTTCGGAACTAAACACTTCCTCCCTAAGCCTCATATTGCTTGCAGGATTTCACCCTCAGTCACTAAAAGAATGAAAAATCTTGCTTCAGAAAGTTTTCTTAATCAAACAAAATGATAGACCCATTTTTTATTCTTGCAGCTAAAGTCCAAAAACACACACTTTGTCAATGGTGTTGAACTTAGCATTTCTGTGATAAAGCTCTTTGAGCTTCTTTTCAAATAAACATGTACAGCTTTAAATGAATAAATCATGCAAATTCATGTTAATGTATACATAAATTAACACAACATAATAAGGAAAACGAAGAAACAAGATTACATATTTTCTGCACCTCCAAAATATGAGAGTGATATTTGCTTTAGAAAGAACAAACTCATTTAGAGGAAAAGCTTATATAGATCCAAACAAACCCAAATCACCAATGAAAGCTAATTTTATGTTCAGCAAAGAAGGAAGATGTGCCTCCCACTACAATACACAGAATCCAATTAAATTAGGCAAACGTAAAAACACAGAAACAAAATTTGATTTAGTACATAAAATCTCAGAGTTGAATCGCGTTGTCCATTCTATGTTCATAACTCTCATGAAATGAGTTAGAGATTCTGGGGAACAGTATTCAGTGTGTGTGAAGGATGGGGGCAGTCAACAGGAGAATCTGTTTCAACAATTCAAGTTTTCAGACAGAATTTTTATGCAAACTATGTATTTTCATTTCCCTGTCTCACTACTTATGTTTCTCTTTTTCATCCTTGAATGTTTTTAAATTAAACAAAATAGAGTATTTGGGGAATACTGTTCAAAAGACATCATCTCAATATACGTGCTTCGTCCCTATGAAACAGGATGAATTTTTCAAAGCACTCGCCCTTCACCGAACTCTGTTCCCGCTAAAGGACAGGACTCATTTCAGTGGATACTGAGTTATTCATTGCTGAGTGGTTTTGAAAATCCTGCAAAATCCTGTCCCATTCTTTCTGTTATCACTCTCACCAACAAACTGCTATTACTATGAGGGTCATAAATCTTCAGTCTGTGAGGTTACAAAGAACTTTTGTCATCGTCTAACAGCCACAGACAGTAGTTTTCTAAGGTAAACCCAAACTCCAGTACAATACCACCAAGAAAAACATCTCCTGATAGTCTATAATGCTGCTTACTACTATATACTCAGTAGTTAGTTTATCACTATCAAGCGTATTCTGACAAATAACATTCAGTTAACAGAGACCAGGTTCCTGCTGAATTCTGCTTTCTGTTCACAAGACTCAAACTGTATAATAAAGACACCTCACAGCTCTGAAATGTGGAACAGAAACATTTGCTTAAATCAGCTGTCTTTCACCCTGAACAACCTTCTTGATAGGAACAGAACATTCAGCTCAAGACTCCCTGGTAGTCATCTGAAGATGGAAGTTTTTATCATGGGCAAGCAGAGTATGAAGTAAAAAAACCTATCTGGTGCATCTCATCTGTCTAATGCATTTGCCAGACCCTTATCATTGTACCTAGGTGACGCAACTGACTCCATTTACTAGTCAGTTTTGATACATGGACTCATAGCATGATTCTCCGCGTTACCACTTTAAATATCTGATTGCTTATCTGGAATGACAGCCCTGTTAGAACCAATTCATTCTTCACAGCATCCTGGACCTTGGCCCTTTACTTAAGCTAAAGTGAAGCAGAGCAGATTTTTGTTTGCAACAGCCTTATGTCAACTGGTATGCTGCCCTTGCTGATGCATCAGCCTTACATAGATGCATATTGTTATCTTAGGATTCAATTCAGCATCCAAATACAGTAAGTGGCAAAACTCTTGCTATACAAAATACTAGTTGTTCAGATTCAGATCTTCTCACACAGTGATTAAAAACCAAACACAGGCAAGAACATTCTACTGCTCTGTCCTCCAAATCACCCGGCTTCCAACCATTTCTTCATGTGTCCAAGGTTAATATTGACATGTCAGGAATGTTAAGATGTGTTTCTCCTTCAGTATAAGGAATATGCAATTTCCTGACAGATTTCAGTACTGAACTGTCAACAAAAATATCAGCGCAATAAAGCTGCAGAGTTAACAACCCATTCTGTGATTTCTGGAGATGTCAGTAGTTATTATAAATTACTTTCCAGTTAATTACCTGTTTTGAAAATTAAGGAGATTGGGGGTTCACAGCTGCTCCAATAAGTAGCTTCAGTGCCCGCCTCATCCCGTTGAGTATGATAAATAATATATTCTCTACCACCCAGACTGCCAGACAGTGGCTGTGTCAAACTCCTCAGAGAGCACACTTTGTCTGCCATGTGTTATAGGCAACATTTATGACAAAAGTAGAAATTAGATGGTGGTTAATCTTGCTTCTCTGTGTCCCATGTGGGGCACAAGCACAGTTGTAGTGTGGCTTGCTGGATGACAGTCAGAAAAAATGATCTCAGCAAATTGTGTGCACATCAGGATACAGCATAAAAGAATGGGCTTAGGAAATTGTTTTGGGTGAATTGGGCAATGAGGTAGTCTCTTAAAAGAGAAACAAGGTGACGGAAGAGCAAATTTTATTTCCCCTTCAAAAAAAAACCCAAGATTAACATTATGGTTAGATCACAGTGAAGAAGAATGAAATCATACTGCTCTGGGGTTTTTAATTTGCTTCTCATTGCTGCTTAGACTATTTAGCTTGCAGATCATAATAAGCTCTGTTATAATGACAGCACCAAAAGATCGATCCAGCTTATAAAAATACTACTGAAGGAACAGCAGTAAGTTCTGCCCTGTAGTTCCTGTGAAATGCAAAGGAATTCTCAATTTCACTTACATCGGTACAAGCAAGGTAAATTTTATAGTCACAGCAGACAGACTTATTAAGGCAACTGAGATCAGAACTGGACTTACATGTAGGCTGTCATCACACTGTAACAAGACAGGACCCATATCAAAGTTTTGCCTGAAGAGAAATGCTGAGGTAGTCCCCTGTAAGTCTTATCTACTTCTAAATGAGATTTGATTCAGCTCACAAAATAACTTTAAGTCAACCCCCAGCTGTGATTTCCCTCTGAACGCTTTTTAAATATATAATTATAGTGTGAAGATCATAAGAGGTAGCATGAGTTAAGAGAATCATAATCTCCTAAAGAAACTTGCTGGCTAGAGCTACAGATTCCTAATATCAAAGCACAAGGAGAGATAACACTGGTACCACTTTATTCCTCAACATCTCCTGTTTAACATATGTCACTCCAAAAAGCAGCACCATTCATGACTAGTGATGCCACTTATCATTTAAACTCCTGCTTCCAACAAAACCCCATGTTTGTTATGAACGAACTGGGAGCTGGGCTACATTTCATATTGGAACTGTTCAAACTTCTTTGTTTCTGCCATGGTTGTTGCATTTTACTTTGGCAAATAAACACTCAAGCAACATTCTGTGCGTAGCATGCTCTGTGAAAGACTGAATTAAGTGTAAAATAATGCATGGGCCAAGAGGTGTTGACTCCTCTTGGGAGTTTATGAGAACTCCTGATAATTCTTTCAGGAGTAGGAGAATTTTCACTTTACTTTGATTCATCTATTTTCTCCTCCCCGATTTGTAATGAAATGCGGGAACTTTAGCTCCTAAAAGTTGATAACAGCTGGCATCCTTTTGTTTCACGCTTCGTGTCTTTTCATTCTTAAGAGCCTTGCCAATCTTATTTTGACCCTTTGACTCTATACTTCCTTCTGTCTGTTGATGCAGTGACTGGTTTACCACCACAGAAGAATAGTCATACAAAAGTACACTTGCTGTATAATAAACTTTAAAACTTTATCATTTCCTTCCAGCTCTGTGCAGAATGCAGTTATTCCCCAAACATACAACCTGTATTGGCTAGGCTGGAATAAGCAAACCAGCCTCCTGTATTCTCCTCTGACGATTTTCAAAGGCTCTCCAGCGCTTGAATTAGGAATCACATTGATTTTCTGTAAATCCTTTCTCCTAATTCCTCTGAAGCATTTCAGAAAACCTCCAGCCACAAGCCTCAGAGAACATATGTAGTGCAGTCTTAAGGACATGAAATTGGAGGTGATATTAAGAAACTTTAAGATTTGCTATGCCAACAGTATGTGGACATAAATACCCAATATAAATTTCCCTGTAGAAAGATACAGGGTTACATGGCTCTAGCTTTGCTAAAATGCCCTGCTTGTTATCATTAAATTCACTGATACATTTTCATTAGGTAGAGCCGTCTTTGCCTTCACTGGAAAGATCCAGAAATCATAAAAATTTTTCTTTAATTTCACAATACAAGGCCTTGGCTTGGATGACAATTTTGGTCTGTAAGACCGTAAATATTTGTCTATTCAAAGGCAGCATTTATCTTACAAAGGCACACATACCAGTTTTGCCTCTGACAAGTTCCTTGTTTATTTATTACTCTAATAACAAATAGACTGTCATCCCTGCTGGGCCTCAAAGATGAACTAAATCTGCTGACACAACTGATTGGGAGTGGCTGAAAATTATTTTATTAAAAACTGTGCAACAGCAGATTCATGGTGGGGAGAATGTTTAAATCATAATTCTGTTAGGGGCCTATATATTCCATAGTAACAACATTCAAAGAAACAAGAATCACTGCTGTAACCCGTATGTTTATACTGCAGAAGTTGATTTTCATTTTGTCCAAACAGGAGAGAAGCAGTGAAGGGGAGACAGATTTCTTTTGTGTCGAGTGCTCTGTGTGCACACGCACCAAGAGCAAAGCACAGCATCTTAATTAGATGGGTCCAGAGGCTCCAGCAGACAAGGGAGAGTGACAGTCACTGGACATGCTTGATAGCTCTCTCTGAAGCAGTGCAGAGACTTTCTGGGCACAGCAGACAGATCCATACATTTCCAATTTTGGAGAGCTGAGCCAACCAGAACGTGATAGGAAAGGACTAGAAGTAGGTGAGTAAAAGGTCCCCAGCGCAGTGGGTGATAACAGTCCTCAGAGAAGTTATGCCTTACCAGGTCACCAGCAGTGCTGGCCTTAAGGCTCTTCAGCCTCTTGGACAGAGTAGACACTGGAGAGGAATTGTGTCTGACACTGCAGCCTAGCTCTGGAGACACGGGTCTGAGGCAGGGCAAGCCAGCAGAGACTCGCTTCACTACTTCTGAGTACCAAGGCCGTGGCAATTACACACCAGCAATTGAAAGAAGAAAATTGCCAAAGAATTACTACATAATAGTTCTACTTAGCAGCACCATTCACAGACACTACAAATGCTGGACGCAGATGTTTGCATGTATGAACAGTCAGGTCTTAAGAAACAGTTTGTGGCACTCATTGTCTCAACTCCCTCCCAGGCTAAATGCCTTCTGGGCTGTCACAAAGATCTCACCCAGAATGAGTTTTTGGAGCAATGGAGATTTAGGAGATATACAAGAGAAAGAGGACACATTAGGAACACACAAAATTAACTCAGCCCTTTTGTAAATCACCTCCTTGCCCCGCAGTTCACAAAGCTGTGCACTAGAATGAAACTACTCTCTTTCCACATTAGCGCTGTAGGAGCTACACAATGTCCAATCACCTGGTCCATACAAAGAGGTATGTCGCTAGCTGGGCTTCACACCTCTTCTAACCTGCTTAGATCACAGGCTTTCCCCACCAATCTCCACCAGACACTACTGCCTTCTCCAGTTTATCAGCTTGGCTATGCTCAGTACTGTTTCAGCCCTAAAGGACCAGGCTAGCAAAGATGTACCATTTATCCCATTTAAGTCAAGCTGGGCAGTATGGACAAAAGAAACTTTTGAGACTGACATACCTTCAACAAGAACAGTACATGTGAAAACAGTGAGATTCTTGTATACCTGAATGGACAATCCAGAAGCTGGACTGGAGGAACGAGATGCCATATAGAAGCTTTAATGCTGCTTAGCTCCAGCTGGGGTGGGAGGGAGAGAGACTTGGAGCTTCACACTGAGCCAAGGATGGCTGCCTGATACAACACTGGCAACGTTACCAGCAAATATCTGTGCAGAGCAAGAGCAAAACAAGGAGAGGATTACTCATCAAAAGTTTAGCTCTGACCAGATAAGTTTCTTGGGTTAAACCATTCATCGTCAAGGAGGTGCTTAAAGGCATAAATAATCATTACCCTCGCTGAAAATGCTTTTATAGTGAAGCCGTTTATGTACTTGCAGAGAGCTCAGCTGGAAATATCTGTCTTTCTTAAATTTATAGCAATATCAGTGTTACCCAAACATCATGATGGCCTATGCCCAGAGGGGAACTATGTGATGCCAACCTCATGGTTACAATCTACCTCCCTGTATTTATCGGCTTCTAGACTGGACAGATTGTTACCCTGTGCTCTTTACTGTAATAGCTGTTATAGTCACTTGGTCATGTGGTTTGAGGCATTTCCAAGGAAACCTCTCGGCAATTATTTCTGGAGATGGAAAGCAGTCTTTTAGCATGTCTTAGTATCTATTCCACATACTTTATATTGTAACCATTTATTCTGCAATGTGATTACATGTTGGCATAGACTCTGATTAGGGCTTTAAACAGGAACTAACAGCAGTTATGTTGAATATGTTTTTCATCTGATGATGCACAATACCATTGATTGGATGTAGATTATATTCAGCATTAACTCCAGCTATATAAAAATATCACAAAGGAAAGTCTATCTCACGGCACAGAATACTCTTTAATTGCATGGATGATCAGTACATGTTGTGACTTCTGCTTTTCTAAAAATCCTGTACACAAAAAAAGTCATGCCTGTAAGAGAAACATTAATACAAGTAATTACCAAGCATTGTTTGCTTTTCCTCACAAATTCTGTGGTTTCTTGATTTTCACCCAGGCTGTGTCATAAAGCTAAAGTGATGGGGGGGAGGGGGAAGCTGGATATGCTGGTGTCCAAAGGCCAAGTGCAAGGTCCTGCACATGGATCAGGGCAATCCCAAGCACAACTACAGGCTGGCTGGAGAATGGATTGAGAGCAGACCCTAGGAGAAGGACTTGGGGGTATTGGTTGACAAGAAGCTCAACACTACCCAGCAGTGTGCACTCACAGCCTGGAAACTGTGTCCTGGGCTTCATCAAAACCAGCATAGCCAGCAGGTTGAGGAAGGTGATCCTGCCCCATTCCTCTGCTCTTGTGAGACTCACCTGCAGAGCTGCATCCAGCTCTGAGGCCCCCAACATAAGAAGGACATGGACATGTTGGAGTACAGAAGAGGCCAGGAAGCTGCTCAGAGGGTTAGAGCTCTTCTACTGTGGAGACAGGCTGAGAGAGTTGGAGTTTCTCAGCCTGGAGAGCAGAACGCTAAGGGAAGACATTATAGAAGAATTTCAGTACCTAAAGGGGCTGACAAGTAAGCTGGAGAGGGACTTTTTGCAAGGGCACATAGAGACAGGAGAGGGGATATTGACTTTAAACTGAAAGAAGGTAGTTCTAGATGAGGCAGAAGTTCCTCCCTCATGGTGGTGAGACACTGGCACAGGTTGTCCAGAAAAGTTGTGCCTGACCCACCCCTGGCAGTGTTCAAGGCCAGGTTGGATGGGCCTTGGAACTACCTGGTCTAGTGGAAGATGTCCCTGCCCAATGCAGGAGGTTGGAACTGGATGAGCTTTAAGGTCCCTTCTTTAACCCAAACCAGTCTATGATTCTATGATCATGTTAGGATTCAGCAAATGTATTAACTGACTCTTACTCGCTGCAGATGAATTGTAAAGCTCTGACAACTTTTTTTTTCATAATACCCCTTGAACCTCAGATCTTCACTGCACCTTATACTTTAGCCATCCTGCAGTCTCAGAGCATCTTAGCAAATCTGTATCCCTTGGAGATGTGAAATGTCACTTATTGTCCAATTTATTTTTCCATGACCATGGAGCTTGCAGAACAGAACTGAGTGAGGACAGGCCTCTGAGTTACTGTCTTAATCCTGGAAGCTAACTGCTGATGGCTTTATAATGCTGAGAAAGGTGTCTGAGAAGATGGCTATTTCAAACAAAATAAATGACAAAAAAAGTGAAGACACTATCAATGATATCACTACACATTTACAAAAGACTGAGATTTGCAGAGGTTTCCAGCTGAGTTCTCTACATAGACAAAAAGGAAGAAATTGATGAAAAGATAAGTATTAAAAAGTAGGGTCAAACTCAGTCCTTCCTCAGCATCATTAAAGGCATCAGTGATTTGAAGCTGTGGAATAGAGTGGAACTTTGGTACATCTATGGGAATCTTTTAGACCAAATTCTGCTCTCTTTTGTCCCCTACTGGACAATTTACTCTGCACGCATTTGAGTTAAAAAGGAGGAGGCAAAAAGTTGAAAGGTAAGAGTTGACCTGGTAGGCATAGGACAAAGGGAGGAGACACAGGGAGCACCTGGGTCAGTTTTCTGAGAAATACAAAAGGAATTTCTGTTTCCACTACAATTTGCATGCAGCCAGCAATGAAGCCTGCATCTCCCCTCAGGCCAGGTCCAGGACAGAAATCTGTACTTATGCTGTGTCATATGTAATGTCAGTTAAGTCCATTATTTTGCTGCATCAGCAAACCTTTTTACTTTAATTTAGGCCTTTCATAATAGACGCTGGTGAGCAAGTCTTTGGTAGATGGAAAATGGTGATTATCAATGACCTTCAAGAATACTTCATCAGGAATCAAAACTACAATAATTTCAAATATATTTGAATAGGCACCATCCCACCTAATAAACATGGCTGTGAATAACTACAGTGCTAAGCAATATGGTCATCATGCACATAGCAATCTTTTAACTGTGGGATAATACCTGTGTATTTTATCGACAAGGCTCACTGCCCTCTGTGGAGAAGATGCCTACTGATTCACTAACTATAGCTTCCTTTGCTAAAAAACCATGACTTCATCTCATACTTACTGCTTCAGGGTCTGCATGAAATAGCAAAAATTTCTGCTTTGCCTCCACTTGCTTTGCTCCTACTTATCATCCTTTTCACGTGATTTTAGTTATCAATTACATAAATATTCCTCTAAGTATCTGCACACCAACAAAAAGGAACTCAAGTGTACTAGCAAGACAGACAGACATGAGGTGGCACATCTATTGCAGTTACCATTTCAGAGCCGAGGGGAGTCATACAGCCCATTAAGATGACAATTGGTTCTTCACCTTTAGCTTTGGTAGCATGCTAAGATCATTGACTTTATTTCACCTTAAACCAAAATGTCAGATTATTTTGATAATAATACAAATGTTATGTTGATAAAGTACCATAACAAAAAACATACATTAAAACCATAAGTTAGCTTTAAACAGGTACTCCTTAACTAAAATGTCTTCTTTTGCATTGGATTTTAGTGGCTGCAAGCAAGGAGGGATTTGGCATCCTACCCCTGTGTTTTTCCAAATGTCACTGCTTATAAATTTACTTCATCTCAGGTTGGAAAATTTCAGAACCAGGCAGTTAAAAATAAGGTTAAAAAAAGTTTGCCTTATGAGAAAGTTTCTTTTCATCCTCAGCTCCTGTAAAATACTGGTGGTGTTATTTTTGCACTTTTATTGAATGTTCTTTCCTGAAAATTACACACAGTGGAAGTACAGCAAAATCAAACATTTTAATGGGTGGAGAAAAGGAAGGAGGGGAAGATACAGCTATGGTATTGGAAAAGGATTCTGCACACATACAGGAGGATACAAGTAAGTCAGGGCTTAAATGAAATTTATTTAGGTTAAGATTTCTGCAGAGAAAATTACCAAACAAATATGTAGCAACAGAACAAGAGAAGGAGAGATTCCAAGCCTTCCCAAAACTATGCCTAATGTATTAGAAAAATCTAATGGTTGGTGAACAGCCAGCTGAAAGGAAGACAGCACCTTTTCAGACAAAGTTTAATGCTTAAACATTAGAGATGAAAGTTTCCATTTTCATTGGTAGCATTGTGTCCACTCATAGTAACATGGTCAATGGACCAGAAGGGAATTATTTGACTGAGTTTTAACACAAGGCAAAGAAATTACTCTGACTTTCTTATATGCACCTCATCCAAGGTAATAAAAACAAAAAAAAATCAGTAGAAGAACAGAAGACCATGATGTACCTATCAGGAATACCTCAAGTAGGTTATTATGAATAGGCTTCTGCAAGGAATTTTAACTATCATAAAGACAGATAGAATGGATACCCAGCTGTAGAAATGTACGGACACTACCAGGATGCTATTAGTAAGAGTAGGAGTCAAGAGACTGATATAATACCCACAGATATAATACCTTTCCCTGAAGAAATAGAAGTACCATCAAAATAACATAAGAATGTACACTTTGTTGATACAAGCCCTTGTTTAGACACTGAAAACTGACAGTTCCCTGACAGCAGAATCCTTTCCTAATCACAGAGTAGGCTACACTGGCATTTCCTCATGTGGCAACTGAGATTATTCCTCTATAGAAGCAAGAAGGTCAATAGACAGTGAATTATTTGCGAGCTTTGGTTCTTTGGTCACTTTATTTTTCCTATTTGAACTGTAATGACCACCACACTATACAGAAGACCACCTTTAAGAATGATCCTCAATACTACACTGACCCACAGTTTTTTTATAAAATTATTTCTTTATATTGGAAATATCCAGAGCAGAACAGATCACCGAAGACCACACGATCTCTCTACTTCTTACAGTCACATCACTTAAAGGAAGTAAATTTTTTTTCCTAATAAAAGCTTATCTAATAACTCTGGCTACAATATATTACCTTATCATTTATGTATCGTGCCTAATACCATAGTGCTTTGGGGCCCTGTTCATGATGGCTCTAATAATCCACTGTGACAAGCAGACTTCTGTTTGGACTTGGATTTATTGCTGTAGTTTGTTGGTTACTCAAAGATTAAATTGCCCTCCTGTTTAAACAAGGGGCCTCAAAGAGGTGCTCTATTTTGTAGCAGAGAGCAAAGTGTGGGATCCATTGTCCTATGACATCTTCTTTTCATTTATCAGCCACAGACTTTTTGAATTTAATCATGCCAATTTTCTACTTGTTCTTTCCTGATATTTAGGAGAGGTTTCTTCAACTGACTGCATGATCAAAACTTTAATAAAGACTCTGGATAATTTGTATGTAAAATTGCAATAGCTATTGCATGTCCTGAGGTTCATCTGTTGAAGCACATCTACCACAAAGAAGAGTAAGTCCATAGACTATGAAGGTAGAAACCCGCAGCTAAAATATGTATCACATAGTGCATATAGTCTAGAAAAGAATCTGTATGACAGGATAAAAGAACCCAGGCATAATGACATAATGAACACCATTTCACAGAATTACAGATTACACTGAATTAGACTTACCAAAATCAGAAGAATTTTTAGAAAGCTGCAAGAGCAAACCAGTCTGATGTGTGAACTTATTACCTGACCTCTGCCTTGAATAAGCCATATCCTAGTAATTTCATTTTATTAGAAGTCTTAATAATCATGAACATAATCACAAATGCAGTGTTTAAGAAAAACCCTATTTGAACCTTTGTACTTAGGTTGCACTTAATGTAATACAGTTTTACTCTCTGCTTGATGCGATTCATATATGAAACTGTTATACGAAAATATAAAGCATAGAGGAACAAACTCTCTTCCAAAGGGACAGTAACTTCAGCCAAAGCATTTAAACCAAAATGGTAGGGTCACTAATCACAACACATTACCTAATTAGACATAGAAATGTTGGGATTTCATAGGACTAGATTATAGCCTGCATGACAAAATGATACTGGAACACTGGAGGCAGTAAAGTCTTGTTTTAAAACAATTAATAGCTGGTACTGAGATATCATTGAAAACATATACTTGCTCCAATCCAGCAGACATAAGAAAACCTTTGGAAGTTGTAGTAACTCTGATTTTGTTGCTGACTTTCCCTATACTTTGTCAATGAGCTAGGTAACCTTGCCATACGTGTACTCAAATGATCATTCATGGTCGTTTGTGATCAGTTAAAGAATCTTCACCTCTTTAATGCAATAAATATCAGCCTATGTTGTACAATACAGCAAGCACTTCTGGGATTGCATTACAATGGATGAATGGGAATAATATTAATAATGAGTTTTAGCACTAATCATTCTCCTCTCCTTACTTGCATAACTGCTACTCTAAATATTTTTGTTTAGAGACATTGCTTAAGTAAAGCTTGTTTGTGCCCATCTTTCAAAGGTTTGCACTGCATTCTGAAAGTAGTTATTCTCTCTACCCAGCATTTTGTATTTATAACCACACTCCACAGAGCTTTTGTTAAGGATCACCTGCACCTATTACTTTGCACAAGGCTCCTGGAAGCCCTGCAAGGCTGCACTAGAGCTGCAGGCACTGGAAACGTTATCATCTCCAACCTTTCAACAGTCCCACTGTGTGGGGACTGCATAGATCAACCCCAACTTGGGCCACACTGGCCAGACCCAAAAGCTGTTGCCATAATTCTTAATCATAACTCAGAAGAAATTCCTTCACTGTGAGGGTTTTGAAGCACTGGAATAGATTGCCCAGAAAAGCTGCCCCATCCCTGGAAGCATTCAAAACCAGATTGGACAGGGCTTTGAGCAATCTGGTCTAATGGAAGATACCCCTGCCCATGGCATAGGGTTGGAACTGGATGAGCTTTAAGGTCCCTTCCAAGCTCTTATTCTATGATAATATTCCTAGAGTACATGGTTCTGAGACAAGTCAAGAGTCAAAGCACAGATTTGTAGGCTTTGAATGACTGCTTTGTGCAAGGTTGTCCATGAACTTTCAGAGAGCTGACACTGCCCTGGCCTTTACAGCTTCAGAAGAGCAAACCTGGAACTATGGATAATGAAAGCACCTTCAGACCTGGGTAGCTCACTCTTCCTGCCTCAAATAAAAAGTATTTTCTTTAGGCATGGCTGTTGGGACACTTCACATGACAGCTGCACCAAGAATGGTGGGGAACTTTCACCCCCTCACCTTCTGAACACTGTGAAAGAAGTCTAGCTTTTTCAGGCAGCAAACATGAATCCCGAGTCCACTGTGAGTAAACATTTTGAAAACAGGGAACTAAATACCTGCTTTAAGACTTTAATGTTTCAAACATCATGATGAAAAATAGAAGCAACATTACCTCCTGCAGAGGTGAGACAGAAATAAATCAGGGAAGTAATTTACTTCAAAGGTCTTTATGTTTACCTCGCCCTGTCTCCTAACTGGGACACCAATCTTACTGACTGAAACCAAGTACGTAGTCAAGGGAAAAATACCAGCAAAGCACTTGAAACAGTCCAAATCAATGTATAGTCTGATGGGTTTAGAATTGGTTCTGGCAGTTTTGTATTACATGACAGTCTTCAGTGTTAATTTACATTTTTATCTCCATTTCTTGTCCTGGTTAGGACCAAATTCTCCCTAAGCCAGAACCTTATTGGCAGCTTGCCTCTGATGTGTTGGAAACCCAGATAATTGGTGTTGGAGATTTCCCCCTTTCATGGAAAAGCACAACCTAGAGCACAGGAGTTGCCACAGACAAAATATCTAGATAATCTCTACCAGGGAAGAGAGCAATCAGGGTATAGTGTGTGGATCTGTGAGCTACATTTGGGTAGTAGGCTGTACTTGTTCTGTCAGCTTCCCCTTCCTGAGTCCTGTAGTCGTTCATGTAAACTTCTGTATTTTGCCTTACGCAAAAAGCAACAGGCTAATTTAAGTCATTATGTTTACTTTAGATTAAGAAAGCAATAAATCAAGACAGTGGCAAAGGTTTTGTAAGTGAACACTCAATTGCCATGCAAGAGGAAAATCCAGGCAACCCTGAAATGCAATAAAAAGGACTTTCAGAGGAGATTGCCTGTTGCTTGTTAAGCACAGCAAATAGTAAGTTTGATTTTATGAGAATACATGAGTTTTTAACAATGATGTCTGACAGAAGCATCCTGAAACATCCAGAAGTTTTCTGCCTACATTCCCTGCTTATGTCCATCATACACAACTATTTCCTGGCTCTGAAAGGCAGAATGTTTAAAGATTAAAAAGTGCAGTGCACAGAAAAATAAGACTTTTGAATGACATCATCAAACACACCACAAAACAAGGCAGAATTACTAAAGGATTCCCTGGAGCAACCACAAGTCCTGCTGAGAACGTTCCTGCTGGGGCTCCCTAATTAATGTACCCATTTTCCACCTGTCACACAGCAGGATTAAACTCACTGCATCTCTGTTTTAATTCTCCACTCAATCAATAATTTGGATAACAGATCCAAAGTCCTGTAGATTCTGCGTATTGATCTTCTCCCACCCTCAATTTGCCAGTTGTCTCCACTAACATTGAGCAGTACGTCACCGAAGTCCATTTCATTTAAAATGTAATCACTTTGCCAATGCTGAACTGCTTGCCAGTTCCATTAGTCTTCAAAAAACTTTCCCAAAATATGGAGCTGTGTGTGAATGCATTGAGAATTGCTTAGAAACAGAAATCAGGCTCCAGCCTATGACTTCTTCCTCAGCATTAAAAATGTGGTCTATGCAGAAATAGAGAAAAAAAATATGTATTTTAACCATTAACCCTTTCTAAGTTGACCAGAATTAGACTAAAACTTCAAATATGTTTCTCCTTTTTATATCTATTTCCATTGCTACTTAAGACATTTTTGCTGATTGGGAAAAAAAAAAAAAAAAAAAGGTGTTTCACTTATTTATAAAATTTTAATGGAAAAGTTTGTAACCAAAAGGAAAATAAAAAAAAAAATCTACCCTTATTCTGCTGAGACAGCCTCTATCTTTTCCAAGCCCATAAAGATAGATCTCTAAGTCTCATGAGGTTTCACAGTAATTAATGCAAACCATTTAAATCTGATTCTGAAAGCTGAATGGACTAAACAATGGAAGGTAAATTACTTTTTGCTGTTTTACATCTTTTCAATTCCTCAGCAAGGGTCAGAGCTGACACAGGGAAGATTAAATAGCATACAGCACAAAACGACCCTTATCACTGACTTTCTGGAAAATTTGTTTTCTATGTATGTAAAAGGTATATAATGCTCTTGACTAAGAAGATACATGGGCATCATTACTATGTTTATACCAAGTGAATAGAAATAGATCAGGAGATGCTCAGTTATTGGCGGAGAGATAGCAGAGAAAGTTATTAAAATACAGAGAAAGTACTGTTAGAAGCGTCCAGTGAAAGACAGATCCCTGCATTGTTTCTCTGAAGATAGAATTCACTGAAAAATGTTGAGAGAAAAGTAAGTTTCTGATGCAATAAAGTCACATATGAGTGAGGATACGAAGCCAGCTGTATTCAGTTCATAAAGTTCAAAGTCTAACTTCAGCAGTGCCACAGTGGTGCATTTTCCAGAAAAAAACAGTGTCCAGCACAGTGCCTTTCCTGCACATCTATGGTGGAGAAAAGGCTAATATAGGAAGGCTACAAAAATTCGACTGTTGGGTCAACTCCTTTCATTCCACCAGCACAGGTAAAGAGATCTTTGATCTGTGTACAGGCTTTGAAGTGCTACTGGATAATAACTTTTTGCCTTGGTCTACCAAGTTAGTACAACACCAGCAGCCTACTGCCTTAGAAGAAACGTGAGAATAGCTTTGAGTGCTTCTACAAAAAAGGGAGAAGAAGAGATGTAGAAAGGCTTACTACCCAGCCAAAGCTCATCCAGCTGGCCTGTCTGCCAATTGTACCCAAGACTTCATGAGTACTTTAAAAAAACAAACAGTGGTAGTAGACAGCAGCCATATCAACCACTGGTTTGGTTTCTGCTATGGAACACTTAGGTATGTTAAGACTTTTCAAATTCATGACTCCTGATATCCCAGGCTGGTTAAACCTGCATTAGAAATGATCTCAGAGGCATTAATGGCTAGCTTTGGAGATTAATGATAGATTATCAGTAGGAGAAAAGGACTAGATTTATTATTCTCTTTTCCATTCTTCGAAAATGAGTTGGAAAATTATTAATTAGCTTCATTTCCTGGAAAAATGCTGGAATTAAATAATAAAACACATTATAGGTGCCTGCAAGATAATAAAGAAATGGGTTACATGCAACAAAAACTTTGTCAGGAAGCAGTCTTGCCAAGAAAACATCATTTATTTTTTAATGAGGTAATAGGCTTTGCAGATAAGGAAGGGACAGTTAACAGTGTATCTTGAATCTAATAATGTTTGCCATATGATCTTACATGAAGTCAAACAAAGGGCTAGGAAAACATGTCATGATTGAAACTGTGGCAGATTAGGTACACAACTGCTGGGTTCATCATATTCAAAGAGAAATTATCAGTGCATTTTTTCCATACTTCAGCGAATTTATTGCGTGGTTTCTGCAGAGAATTTGTCCTGAGTGTTGCTTTGCTCAATACTTTTTCTAATGGTATGATCACAGCACCTGCAGCTGTCACCCTCAGATGACAAGGAACTTGGAAGGACTGCCAGTTTATTGGAAAACACAAAATGATCCAAGATGATTGTGATAAACTGAAGAAATGTTAAGAAAATGGAATTAACAATGTGAGATACTACACCTAGGAATAACAAGCTGTAGATCTATACAATATAAAATCCCTAGTTAGTTAAGAGAAATTAGGCCCTATTACAAAAAATAGAGGCTGAAATTATTTATGAGCTGAAGATGAATTAGCATCATCGTGCTGCTCCAAAAAAGGCACTCATAGTATAGGAAGGTACAAAGTCAGGCCAACGCACAATCTTTCTGCTCTCTCAGCTCACTGTACTGTCACCACTTCAGAAACTTTCAGACAAACAGGAATCCACAGTAGAGCCCATTGGGTCACAATGTCAAAGACCAAAGTCAAAAACGTGATCAGGTAGAAAAGATAGAAAGGATTTTGTTTGATGCTGAAGAAGAGATACCTGAGAAGGGGTATAAGATATTCCAAACAGGAAAAAACAATTTATGCCCCATGTGCATGAGAACAGCTATAAGACCTACTCAGTTAACAAAGTAAGAAGTAGTCAAGCTAGACCAATAAAAAACACACAAGCAAAAAGGGCAACAGAAAGGGCAGTGCAGCATTGGAATACAGTTCTTAGGGCAGGCTGAGCTTCCCTCAGTAGACATGCCTAAGAACAGGCTTGACAAAGACCTGCCAGCAATGACAGGATGGGGCTGAAGCCTACCTCAGCCCCCCTGACGTGCTGCTGGGGAAGCACTGTTTCTCCTAGCCCCACAGTTGCATCTCAGCCAGGTTTTCTGTAGTCAAGAGAAATGGGCACACATGCAAGATTCATATTGCTCATACAAGTTTTAAGATATAACTGCCCAGCAAGAGAAAGATGATTATGCAGATTTTTAGGTCTTTCCCTGCCTTGCATGGACCCTTGCAAACTTTTGCTTTCCTGAATCTGAAGAATGTCTTTTTACATTAGAATTTCTGAGTTAATGGGTAATCCCATCTCAATTATTGATGAGATAATGACAAAAATGGATGGGATTGTTTGTAGATACATGGCTATGCACAAAATGCAGGACCTGGGAGCCCTTCCCAGTTCCTCAGTCTAACTCAATGTTTCATTCACCTCCTGACTCAATTCAAATCAGAGGGTAAATGCTGTTTCCTCACCTTATGCATACTGTAGGCTCCATGGGGAAGAAATGCAGGTGAACAGACCAGGGAGAAATTGAGTCATCATCCTAGCAATAGCCTAAACGTGTGGATAGCCAATATATTACAAATAATGCCTGAGTTTTCAGACTCAGATCACTCTCCAAGTTGATGTTATGATGTTTTTGCAGAAGACTGGCCCTTTTTTGATGTACCATTTTGTTGCAGTAACCTTTTTAATGCCTTTCTCAGATGGTCTCCATACCCAAGGATTCAGTTATTAGCTACAATTAATCTAAGTCAATCAGTAGTTTGAATTCATTCAGTTGCCACTGCAAGGCAGGGGGTGAAGAAGGAAGGAAGAAAAGAAGATAAAAATAACAGACAGCTGACTCACCTGGTCTGTTCTAGTGTTTTTCTGTGAGTCCAGTGCTAGACGAGTTGGTCTTGAGGAGAACTTATCTCAGTCAGCTGAAACATGCCTATTTCTTTTTTCTTCTCATCTAGGAGATAGCAGTAACACCCCATCCTGACAGTATTTATTAGTAGTGAGATCAGTAAGCACTAGTGGGGGAGAAGTTCTGCAGAAGTCATGTCTATTCTGCAGCTGGACTGAAGAAAAGAGTATTTCACTTACAAAAATTGTCTGTCATTTACTATTCAGACAGAAAAATCTCATAATATATTAACTATATTTGTAAAGCCTGCAAAGTCTCAGTTGCATTGATTTATACCAACAAATCCACTGTTTAAGTGATTTATTCACTGTGAGAACACTTCATTCTTAGAAGAAATGCACAGGATAAAAGAAATACTTGAATTTCCTCAGTACCTGTCAAAAAACTGCCTTATCTTTTGGCCCCACTGGAAACACTGCAGTAGAATTCATGCAACCTACTTTGTGATACCCGTTTAATAAGGCATTTTGGATAGATGAACAGAGGAATCTGTAGGAGGTGTTGAATCAACAGCCCTTGACAATGCAATGATGCTACCTCAGATGTGGCACACTGCAGACTGAAGTAGCATAGACTTCCCTCAAGACCCTGCCTGTATGTACTAAATACCTATTGTGCAAGAACAGCTCACTCTTACAGCTTCTGTATTAACACTACAAAGTTTGTTTTGTCCTGATTAGGAGACTTCCGTCATGTAACCATTTATTATTGAATATAGGAATGAAAAAATTTCACAGCACAAGGATTTTAGACTTCAGCCTATCCTGCAATAATTCAAGGCTCCCAATAAGATATTCTAGTTGCAGAGTATATCAAAACAAACCTTGAAAACAATACCTTCTAGCAGCGGTAGCAATAAGTTCTTTCTATTTCAATAAAAGCCTTCCATCTCAAAATCCTAAAGAGCTTTTTAAATATTAATCAAGCCTCTAAGCAACCCTGGAGATGCTAAAATACTGCAGTCAGTGATCAATTAAACCATACACAGTTTATCCAGTTTATAGATAAGGCAAGGCACAAGTGCAGCAGCACCCAAATTTGCTGTGCACAGAGCCAGATCAGGCTCTCATAAGTGGATTGGAGTCACTTTAGCATCTGAAACATTCCCTTTAGTGTGTCCCATGATAACTGTGCTAACCAGGTTTGTCCATTTACCCCGAGCATCCAAACCTCTATTAGAGGAAAAGTGACTACTACTTCTAGTTTATCATAGATGAGTGACTGAGGCACAGGGAGATAAATGATTTGCCCAAGGTCACACAAAAGGCCTGTACCAGAGAACAAAGTATTTCTCAGTATTCCTACTTCTCAAATAGCCAAAATAGCCCTCCTTTCTTTTATTCTTTCCTTTTCAACACTTCTTTTTTACCATAGTCAGGATATTGAATCAGTCTGAATAATGTATTATCCTGGCAGCACAGGGGTTTTCTTTTTCTTAATAGGTCTGACATATGCAATGAGTAAAAGATTCTGTACCTGTAGCACTATTTACCCTCTAGTTTTAACTGCAGTGTTCAAAAACTAACACCGACTGCACCTCTCAGAGCACATGCAAGGGTAGCATGTTATTTGTCAAAGCTCACAAAGGCACTGCTGATAGTGCAAGCTTTATCCACAAGTCAGAAACACTCTTCTTCCCTTTCATGCTGCAAATTTCTGCGCAATGTCAATATGAGTTTAAGGTCTCCCACTCTTTAGGCTCTTTCTGTCATGTGCTGACATCTTCTACGAATCAGCAGATTTTATGCCTCTCTTCAATTCACCTGACCTGCCTCTAAATATGTTCCCAGCATCTGAAAAGCCATTCCCCACACAAACATATGATGAAGTCCAGATCAATAACACAGGGTAAAAACAAACAAGCTAACTAAGGCAAGTCTAAAGTCTTCAGAGCTATCCACAGATGCTGCTATCTGGACTGTTCAATATGATGTTCTGAATTGCACACAGCAGGATTTCATTTGCTACAAATAGCTTTGCACCAGCAGCATCTTCAATAATTTTATCATGCAGTGTTCCCTAGATAGAGCAATATTTCATTTAATAAACAGCAAATTAAAATAGCAAATACAGTGAAAGACAAAGCATGAATAGATTTGCTTCAGAGTTTTAAAGAGAGCATTGATTTTCTTTTATTATTATTTTATTTTTTAGTATTTCTGTAGTCACTCATAAGGTCACCTTCATGACAATTCCAACAGGGGTTTATCTTGTAGCGCTCAGTCTGACATACAGCTTGATGATTTATTATTGCTTAGTTCTTGATACTGTTCACTGCACAATCCAATCTAAGAGAGACACATATTTCTCAATTCAGGGACTTTTATTTTATGAAAAATCGGCTTGGTGCTTTGTGGTAAAAACTAGACTTGGCATTTGATCTTAATTTTTTCTAAGTATTTCTTTCTATTCCACGTTTCTGTGCTGTATCTTTGATGTATTCCCAGATCATTTTTGTTTTCTTTCCCTTTTCTTTTATTCTCTCACCCTATTTTAGTGGGTCTTTACAGTGGCAGTTTCTTCCAGCCACTCTCATGCTAGTAGGTGACATGGTGATAGATTTCATAGGTTTTCTCTCCTCATTTAGGAGAAGGAATATAATTATGCAAAGGAGGGTTAGATGGACAGTGGAAATATATCACTATTAACCCACCAGAACACATGCAGATTCACTGTTGTTATGTGCTTAGAGGGGAAAAAAATCTTTCATATACTAGACAATGTTTTTTTCTCTCCTTGTATTAGTATCAACTCAAGGGTAAGTCAACAGTTCTCATCGTGTCATTTCTGTGCCTATGGTCTTGTGATGTGGTGCTATTTAAACTCTGCTCAACTGCAAAGCTGTCTCCAGTATTCCCATAGACTTTCTAAGCCACTTGGCATCATTAACCCTCATGGACCAGGCTGCCCGCTATCCAGCTACATTCCCTTAAGTCTGCCAGTCATTAGCTGGTACATTAAGTAGCTAATGGTGCTCTCACAGTATCTGCTGCATCATGCAGGTGCAACAGAATAAACATTTTTTGCCACTGGTGCTTTGTCCTAAATCATTAAGGACCCCAATCCTGCAAAGATTTATGTATGTGAATAACTTTGCTCACATGAGCAATCCTGTTTCAACCCTCTTAAACACACACTTGTAGGGTCAGAGTCTTGATGATCAAGCTCACGATCAGGTATTGAGCTAAAGGCTTTTTAAGGAAATGCAAAACAGAATCAGAAAACACTGAAACCCACTTTCTGCTCTGTATTCCTTCTTGTCAAGTTGTTAATTCAAAGATTAATAGTCACACCTGCTATTATATGACTTCATTACTTCCCCATGAATTGATCAGTATATAAGAAAATTATATACCAAGGCAGTATGGATATTCCCCAACTAATTGGCTGCTGGTAATGGAGATTAACTGAGGACATGTGAATTATTAAAGCCATAAACTGCTTCTGGAGCTTCCTTGCTGTCTCTCCTGGGCCAGGTTGGGGGGATTAGTTGGCTGTCCCTGATGGAGACATGAGCTAGAGCAAGGTTAAGTAAGCAACCCTCATCTCTGTGTCTGCATCTATTAGACACTTCTGCTGACGATCTGGCGCCAAGAAGTCAGGCACCACCCTCTACACTCAGAGAAGCACAGGAGGTTGCAAATGGTGAATTTAATACCACAGCAGGAGGTGCCATTTACAGTCCCAAAGGATAAGTCTCCCTCTTCTCTTTCATGCTCATATAAACAAATTGAGGCTGATGCAATTTTAAATCCTGTTGTCCTATTTTATTTTTCAATATGTAATTTCCTCTTCACTTCAGCATCTATGCAGGGTAAAATTAAAGGATTTTTGTACACTGATGATGGTTAAACTGCAAGGAGGATTTGTACTTTATGAAACCATGAAAGCATTGATGAAAAAAGAAAAACACCAGCAAAAAAAATCTGACTTATCAACAACAAACAACTTAAAAGAAAGGGAGATTAAGGTGCCTGCACAGCCAAGCCTTTCACAGTGTATTCCTTATCTTAGTCTGAAAAAAAGCAAAATTTACTTCAGGAAAGACTACCAAATATACAAATATTTGTATAATGCTTGCCTGGTTTGCTATACCTATTGCAACATACCCTGGTTTCTTTTGTTCTTGGAACAATGTGTTAAAAAGGTTAAAGTTGTGTCATGTTCTCAGTTCTTTCAAACTGACATATTCAGCACTGTTTGGAAGAAGAAAATAAAAATCTAGTGAAAACTGCTGCCTTGTCAATTCAAGCTATTCCATCTATACATTGCTAGAACAATGCAAGAAGGCATTTTTGTACTATGATTTGTACAATCATTGTACAATGTATAATGACAAAAATAGTATTTACAGTCTGTATTGGAAAGAAATTGCAAATCAATATCTTTACAGAGGCTGTTTATGATTAATGCAAATTGGAAAAATGCAAGGCAGGGGAAATGCAGAGCTTCTAACTGTGTATTTCCATTAGATACAGTGAATAAAATTGATCACACTGAGGAAAAGGCAATGTTTTCATAGCCTTTTGGGGATCCAGGGACCATATCCATTCCTCACTGCAGTTTCCTACATAATGTTGGCCAGAATTTCATTCAGTGACTTCTGAATCATGCCCAGTCATGTGAGGTTAGACTATATCATTGCTTACAGAAGGATCCCAATGCTAGCTCTAACTGAATAGAGAATCCATTTTGTTTCCAGGCAAACTCTTGTAGTCATCCACTTACTCTTCCTGTTAGAATAAATGGGGCAGCAGAGGCAAAAGAAGAACCCTGGCAGCTGTGAGTGACAGGGTAGATGGCAAAAAATAAGAAGAGAGATGGAAGCAAATAGGCAAAAAATGCATCCAGAATTAGTCAGAGGAGTGGGCCAGCACATTAGCAGGAAACATCAAGTATTTCTCTTGTCAGCATAAATATCTGAGACATTTCAATCATAAATTACATGGTCCATGGCAGGCCACAGGGTCCTAGCTTCTGTTCCATATTGTATTACAGCATATCCATTAGCATCGAGTTAGATTTATCAGTGAAGCTGTTAAGCCTATAAGATGAGACAGACCATCTGACCGCTGCTGCTGCGGAAGAGAGAAAATGGGATCCAGTGTGGTTTCAGCGTAGTATCTTACAAAAAGCAGACTCAGGGCTGTGCACTTCAGATGCAGGCATTCAAACAGTAAATAATTAAAACCAACATTGATTCAAATAAGGAAGAAGGGAGAATCTAAGGACACAAGAAATGTTTAGCTCTCGTATCTTGCACACAATGTTCCCAGTGGAGGCAAGGGGAGCACTAAAGGCACGCAGCTTTCCAGCCAGCTCAGTGTTGCACAGCATATATACCATGGGCACTGGCTACAGCATCAGGTTCCTACTAAGCAATACAGCCTTATTACCTTCACCTCCCTCCATCTGTACTTCAGCCACATGAAGCCCTGCCTCTTTACATGAAAGGCAAATTTAACTCATATTTTCCTTTTTGTCTACAGTTAAAATGCAAGATTCATCTCTGCTTCCCCATTAGTATAAGGAAAGAAGGCCTGCATTTGACTGCTTTTGACACATCACAAAAACACGAAACATTCATTAAAGATTTATGGCAACATCAAACATTCTGTTTTACTTTCAATTTTGTCACATAATCCCAATAAAACAGTGATTTAGCAGTATCTGTTAAAGTTATTTGTCACTGCTGAGTCCTTCCCTTGTCACTACTGACACTGGCAATACGTAAGCCAGTGAAGTCAGTCTCCATGGGATCTGTGGTTTTGGGGTGAGTTTTAAGCATACCTCTTCTGCAGGAATCTGTAGCTGCTACTCAGACTGGGCTCTATATTATTTAAGCATTCCAGTAAAAAAAAGAACTCTTAAGTAATGCATTAGTGTTATTCTTATCTAGAGAAAGCTTGTGGGACTAAGTGAAAAGATAAAGGAAATAACAGAGACATGTGGCAGTGCTAATGTTAATATTTGATTAGAAATATTCCAAACAAGATGTCAAGACAAATTCAGTTCTTGTTATCAACACACACCCAGCTCGTAGAGGCTGAAGTGGTGTATTCAGAAATACAGTTTAGAAAGCAAGTAGTGTGAAAATAGTTTGTGTTCATAAAAGGAAGACATAGTCTAAAACAAAACAACCCCCTAACCTTTCTAAGGCAAGGCTCAGAATTAATAAGGACAAGAATTACTGGAATTAAATTTGGGCCTGTTCTTCCTTTATTACATGTTTCTTAATTTAGAAGAACACTATGTGCAACATCAAACCACTCGGCTTCTTTTTCCCAAAGTCTTAAATTAAATAATGAAAGTGTCTGAAATCCTCATACTTAATGCATTTTTTCAATTCTCTGACCACAGTCACCACAGGCGTAATCTCCTAAAATTGAAGTGGTACAACAGTACTGTTCTCTGCTACATCACATCAGCTTTCTCCCCTTTTCATATAGTTCTATGTATTTGTTGATGTTGTTTCTCTATAGGACTTGTCTATTGTAGCACAGAAGAAAACAGAATCTAAAAAAACAACCTGCCTCAGGTTGTAAGTCACCATGATGGTGTCAATATTGCCATTGTCGACAATGACATGCAAGGAGAAGATGGAGAAAGAAAGGCATACAATTAAGTTTAAGCTAATGGTGTGATACCCAGAAGCAATTGTCACAGAGAGAAGCAAGAAGATGGAATTTGATGCAGACCAGTCAGAAGCACAGAAATAAAGCTGCATCTCAGTTGTGTAACAATAACAGGCGAAATTATACAACTGGACAAGATCATCCAGAGAGAAAGCAGACAAAAGAAGTGGCAAAATAATTCAAAAAGAAAAACAAAGAATATGAACTACAGAAGAAAAGAGTTGCTAAGTAGGGTCAAGAAAAAGAAAACATTAAGTGCTAATGGAAGCTGAGAAGGTGAGAAGACTTAAGAAAAAAACTAAACAAAAAGATCAGGAAGGCTGGGTAAGGGAGTCTGGACAAGAACTAGTTGCTTGAGACCTCTGTAAAAGTCCACCAGAACCCATACCTAATCAAGGATGTAACTGCAGAATTGAAATTCAGAACAAGAGTTCCTGGCTTTGCCATGGCCTCCTCAAAAGACACCTCAATGAGAGTTGGATTACTGGGTATATCGAAGGATTCACCTGCTTGCTCTCTCTGAACCCCACAGTTATGCCACTGAAATAACCCTTTCCTGCATGGTAGTTCTGTACAAATTAGGAGGGGAGGTGATCAGTAATGGAGCCATGTAAAGATATAAGAACTGTGAAAGCATTTCAAGGAAAGATAATAGTCAAGGATATATTTCTTGATGGTGGGTACAGAAGTCAGCAGCAGCCACCAAGGCAGTGGGCAGAAAGAGAATTATCAGGAGCTTCTAAAATGGACAAGGAGCGCTGGCAGTTTAAACAAGCCATGTTAGTATGCACCTGTTAGGATTATATGTAGCCCACTTTTATCATTCCCCTCCCCCTCTTTTTATACATATTTCCTGTGCTTTTTAATCTATCTTCCATCAAAATTACCACCACTATCATTTCAGGTATCTGCCCTTATTTCAAGTTTTCTGCATGCAGTTTTCTTTAACTCCTTTATCAAAGATATTTCACAGCAGTCTTAAGGCAAAAGAGAGGGATCAGAAGGAGGAATCAAAAGACATCATAACCAATAAAGCTTACTTAATGAGACAGTATTCATTTAATGATCCATGAGGTTGCCTGTAATAATTTGGTCACTGAAATAAAGTGCATGTTAGATTATTCCTTTCCATGAGAAAGCAACTCTTTCATAATGTTTTAACAGCATTATGGCACAGCAGTAATAAACCAATACAAGACCTTCAAATACAGCTGTACAGGAAACTAAAATGCAAACCACAGACTGTTTCATGATGTATTTTCTTCAGCCTGCCTCAAAGCAGGACTAGCCTTTCCCAAAAATGGAAAAGAAAGAAAGAACAAAACAAAAACCTGACCTTGGTTTTGCTGAGAGAAATCATTGACAAGATTTCATAGGGAAAAGAGAGACTGGTGAAACACAAATTCTTTTTATATTAAGACATGTCAAGTTACATCAGGCATAGTTTTGGACTACGCAACTGTATTTTGTCTCAGGCATTTGCTAAGCTTAACAGGCTGAAATAGACAACAGAAGAATTGAGATTTATTTATTATTTTCTTCAAAATATATGTGTGTGGGTTTTGTGAGCAAGGGGATGATTTTCCAGACACAAGAAACAGTGGAGACGACAGTATTTTTCAGTGCAAGCTGGGAGATGGAAATTAATGAAAGATACTTGTAAATCATTCATCAGCCTTGGCAGTGCCTGGCATTTCTGCATTTCAATAGCTCCACAGTTACAAGAACAGCATAAGGTAAGTTCACAGAAACCAGACTATTTCCTCATCAGAAGTATCACGGATTTACTGAAAGGATATTCATCCCTTACCTATCCTAGTTAGCAAAGAACTGACCACTGGAGCAGTTCTCTGAAACGTTTCTGTCATGCTGACAGACCCTTTTTTCCAGCGCCGTTGCATCCTAATGAGTGAGACTCCAGCCTGCTGCAAGAGCTGTTTCTCTCACTTACCAGGCAAGGTTTTGTGCACATGTATGTGACTCTTCAGAGAATATATTGTGAACACTGTGTTTTCCAGGTACAAGTACTTCATTTTTGTGTCACTGCATCTCCTCAGTGGAAACATTCAGCTTCTTCCTAAGGCAGGAGGCTACTGGTTGTCACATTATGTTTCAATCTTCAGTGACAGCATATTCTTCAAGTGTCCCTGTATTTACCTCAAAGTTCCCTCTCTCTTGACAAAGTTGCTCCAAAACAACCATGAAAATGTCAGCTAAGGGATGATGCCTTCTTTTAAAAGCCCTCACCAGCTCTTTACTCTCTGATCTTTTTTAGCTTTTCCCTCTTCAGTGAAGGAAGGGAGGGGAAATGAGGGGGGAGGTTAAACTGGCCCCCCTAGGCCCTGATATGCACTCTCCTTCACATCTTGATTGAGTATGCTCCATCTTCCTGCTTGCTTTTCTTCATGTTTCTCTATTTAAGAAAGAAACAGTGTCCTACCCCTACAGACCTTATTTATGTTCAAACATAGAAAATTCAAAAGAAAAAGAATAGTGGACAAACCAAATAGAAAGCACTTCTTATCATGCCCTTACACAAGGTAGATTTAGGACTCTGAGCAAAAAAGACCAAGAACATTACTTCAAAGCAGAAATCCTCAAATAACAGAATCGTATGCAGTTTGCAGTGGCTTCACTTCACTGACAGACTGGTAGATCTTTACTATTATAGCAGGAAGACAAGAGGCAACAAGGATAGCCTTAGACACAGGCTTGGATGGTAATTACAGCTCTGTCTGGATGTAAACCAGAAGTTACTGCACTTTCAGATGTATAACAGCAGTGTTTGTGCTTCTAAACAAAACACCTCTTGTCATTCAACCACCACAAAGGTTACGTACTTGGAGCTTAAGCAGAAGCTCTCTTTAAGGTCTGTCTCCAACTCAACTATTTACTTTTCATTCCACTACCACTGCTTTGGGTTTTGCTCTTGGTTGGTTGGCTGTTTTTCTGGGGTATCAGAGCTGTCATCTCTGATAAAGGACTATCTATCTGAAGTGTTGAAAGATTCTTATAAATATGAGATATAGTAACTGTGCTGCAAACATCAACCCACACCTGTTGAAACACTAAAAAAAAGGAAGACTTCTCAAAATCATTTCCAAACTTTTCCATTTGGGAATCAGAGCAGTTTTCATAGGTTTGCCACATTATGATTTTGTTATTTTTCATTCCAGCTACAATAAATGATTGGAGTATCTCTTTCCTATTGATAACCATTCAGCTCCCAATAGTTCCTGTAACAGTGAGGTGTTGGCATCATTTCTATATAGTTGCCTTAAAAGTTCTCTTTTAAGAGTGCTAAGCATACGCCCTATGGATACTGGTACCTGCAAAAAGATTGAAATGTGATATGGAAAAGGAGTGTGAAAAACTATTTCATAAGGCCTCATGCTGCTTGCCAATATCAACATTTAGAAAGTGTAAATTAAATTTAAAAAAGAAAAAACACATCTGTTTTGGCAGAATTACAATAAAAAGGTGAGGAAGCAAAACCACTTCTCATTCAGCTATAAGAACTGTAGTAGGAGTCTGAGGACTCGCTTTTCTTAGTTACAGCATATTCCACAAACATGATTGTGCCCTAATGATACCACTGTCCTTTAGCAAAGCCCTGGGGCCACACAAAGTGTTCAATGCCGTGGACAGCAGCTAATGTTTTCCACACTGCCTAAGGCTTAAATAGGCCTTTCATATACAGGCCAGATGTTCACTCTTTCTTAGGCCAGCTTAAGGCTAGAACAAACCTTTTCAACCAGGGTTTATCAGAGTTTCTAAATTACATACTGGGAAGAAATTTAATTGGTTTAATTAAGAAAGTTTATTTCATGGTAATTCAGTTTTGTTATGCTGCAAGACTTAATGTGTCCTCTGGTAGGAGTGATTTGTTATAAATATTCATAGCAACCCTCTTCCCACCCAAGCCAAAAAAAAAATAATTATCGAAGTATAAAGTTGCAGATTAAAAAAAAAAAAGATCTTCAGAAGTCTGGAACACAACTGATCAAATCTCCTCACAGTAGTATCCATGCTTATTTAAGGCAGGATAATTGTCATCTCTTTGTATAGCTCACACTGTGCTCACAGATTCTCTGTTTTTAACAAGAACGTCAAAGGCAACAAGGTGACATCTTGACTGCTTTCTCCCCATGAAGTCTTAGTCATTACTTTTCTTGACCAACTCCTGAGGGGTGCTGAAGTTTTGGGTGGTTGGTTGGTTTTTATCCACAAGTATCATAAGAAAAAAACATTTTTCTTATTATTATTCACACAAATATCAAGTGCTGATCTAATGTGTTTTGAAGTGGGTCCTGCTTTACTGAGATGCCTAACAATGTACATAACTGTGCCACACATCCAGGGTTAATGAAGCACTGTAAACAAGAGGTCTTTCTACCTCTTAAGGTCATAATTTAATCCTTCACACTTAACAGACACCATGACTTAGCTAAAATCCCAAGTTTACAGGTGTCAGCCACTACCATAATAGGCCTGCAGGTTAGGTGAGACAACAGAAGGAAAACTAATGTTGACTCAGGTAGGTTCTTCTGAGACGCAGGCATCCTTCACACTGTTCTTTTTTTTGCCCCTCATCACTAATCATTACCAAAGTGAGGAAACTGTGAGGAAAGTTCATATGTTGAATGTATAGCTCTCCAGTTGCAGCACAGATCTATACAGATCAATAGTGGGTTCATTCTTTCAGCAGCAAATTTAGCGCAGGCAAATGGTACCCACTGACAGCACTGATGTTCTCTGCTCATAACAGGTACCACACCGGGAGACCAGAACAATAGCTGCCTGTCTTGTCTTGTCAATGTATCCCCAAGCCTACCAAAACCATAGGCATGAAACAATATTTTCCCCCTGTAAATCAAAATTAGAGGGAAGTCTGCAAGAATTTAGACCAGCTATCACAGGACAAATCCCTAACTTTGATTACTGTCTTTGATTTTTTGTTAGAGTAATCCACAAAAAACACATTCAGGAGTCTGGCTTCACTTTGATAATGGCTGTTCAAATACAGGTAGGAACAGCATTTTTCAAAAGAGCAGGTAATCTAAAACGCACAAGAAAAAGTAGAGAGAAAGCAGCATGCTAGAGTGTTATACACTGAGAGGGTAAATATTTTTAATGAGAACAATGCAAAGTGCTCAGCTCTTCCTATTATGTTTAACTCTATTCACCAGAGTTTCTTCATGAAAAACAAACGAGTAGTACTCAAGGCTTTCCGAAAACCTTATTTGCCAGTCACAACATGACTCTGAAAGTCATTAATTCTGTGGGTCGTTATTTTGCCCTAAGATAGAGAGAATTTTTTATAACATTTTTTTTCCACACACACATATTATGCAGATCTGCATGATTTCCTCAAGGCTGATAAAAACTCTGGCTCTCAGGTGAGACAAAACACTGAGGTATCTTTCCAAATATTTCTTTTCAAAAAGTTCTACATTTCTGGGAGGTTAAGCAATGTAAAAATACCAAGATTACTTACTAGGATCCACAGTGATAACAGAAGTTACACTGAACACACAACAACAGAAACCACTTCGCTTTCCAAGTCTGTTTTGGTTTGAGTGATTTGCAGCAGCCCATACACAACTCTTGATTCTGTATCTGAGGGCTACAACAGCCCCTGTTGTAGCATCAGACAACATAAAAAGATCCTTTCACATCATTTTAATTGATTTTAATCTACTTCCTCATTAAAAAAATATTAAAAAAAAAGACTTATCTGAAGGAATTGCAGCACCAGTCTCTACAAAGCATTTTATTTAGCATCTGTCAGTTAAACCACCTTTATGGGAAAGGCCCCCACTCATACGTAGGGCCAAGAGATACTCAGAATGAAGAACAAGATTAATTGTATTTTAAAGGATGTGTAAATTTCTTTTCTTCTCTGCAACTGCTGCACTGTGCAGAACAGTTTATCACCCAGTCACTAGAAAAGCTGCAGTGCTTTCAGGAATTCATGCCAAAACAGAAAAAAACAACCACTCTTTGTCAGGCAGGTCAAATTTTTCTCAGCTGGTTAAATTAGGAAAGTAATGAGTCTTCCCTAGGTTACTAAAATCCATAAATCAGATATCTTGACAACACTTCTCTGCCAAATCATAGTAAGAACAGATCCATTTACAAAAGGCTGAATTGGTACAAACAGTATTTTCTTTTCAGTTCCCATGGCTATATGGATATTTTAGGCAGCAAGAAGGTGGAATTAATATCCTTTAATACTGCAAGAGACTTATTTCAGAATAAGTACTGTTATCCATCTATTCCTCTTGCATCAAAACAAAAAGGATAAAGAAACAACAGAGCTGAGCCTCGTTCTCAGAGGCAGAAGGAATTGGGAATATGCAGCCAACACTACTGCTAAGGAAGAAACAATCTACATTCTTAGCTGGCCTACCAGCATTCTGAGGTTAAGTAAGTGCAGTAAAGGTTAGGAAAGTGCAGTTTCCTTCCACAAACAAAATGTGCCAGCCTGTCATAATGCTGCAGACAAGAAACGGCTGTGCAATTACTTCCCATCTGATCTTCTCCAGTTCACAATGACAGGTGTTTCTCTCAAATTTACCATATTCGCATTGCCTTACTGGCTTATGACAACGCAGTAATCCATGACTACCTGCATAGATGCACATTTTTTCCTTCTGTTGACAGAAACTAAATTCATTTTTCAAATTCCGTATTATAGCTCCCTACAACCTGAGCCAGTGGAGAAGTGTCAAACTACAGTTTGAGGAAAAAAACAACATTGAAAAGAGGCATTATGTGTCAAAAGCAACTCAAATTCTAACACCTTCTTTACAAAGAAAGAAAAGAGAAGAAAATGAAATAATACAAAGAGGTCTTGCCCCAAAGAGCAGCATCTGCTATATAGGCACCAAAAATATGTTGTCTTCCTGAGTTCTCAAACTCAATTTCTGTATTTGAGTGTAATTTTTTAATCATTTGTTTAAATTCATGAGAAACCAAGAAATGAAACTATAAGGTAGTTTCTAGAAATCTTGCATTTTTGGTTACACTGAGAAATACACTGAAAGGAATCTAATGAAGGAAGTGTGGGGATAAAAAAAGGGGGAAAATTAGAATACAAAGCTATAGAATCATAGAACAGTTAGGGATGGAAAGGACCTTAAGATCATCCAGTTCCAACCCCCCTGCCATGGGCAAGGACACATCCCACTAAACCATATCACCCAAGGCTATGTCCAACCTGGCCTTGAACACCGCCAGCGATGGAGCAAATTTTTAAAACGGTACAATGGATGGAAGCAGATCTAGCAGGGATGACAGGTGAAGTAGGGGGGTTAAAACTTTGTATCATGTGCAGAGAGGAAAAGCCCATCAGGAGCAAAGTATTCCAGATGATGAAGGAAATCGTTTCTGCTACGAATGTTTCCTTACAGAGAGAAATGAGCTACGTACCAAAACAGCCAAAGAAAAACTCACACAATTCTAGCTAAAGACACCAGCACATGTCCCCAGGACAAACATTTGGGCTACAGAAAAGTTAGATTATAGACTAGATTTTAGATTTTAGCTGTTCTTCAATAATATCTATATAATTAAGCTATAGCTTAATTTATTTCATTCACCATCAGCTAAGTCACTGTACCAAAAATTAACAGTTAATATTTTTTATTCTTCTGGAGTGTGCATAACTTTCTTAAGAATTAGTGTAAATGTGCTATACATTATCTCTAATTCACCTGCATTTATCTAGGAACAAAAAGATTTACCTGGAAACAAAAAATTATTCAAAAGAAGTCATTTTAACATTTTCTTCAATTTCTACTGTTGCTTTCAATGGATTCGGTATAACATAGTTTTGGCTATGCATTCTGTCACTCTGGGCACAGACACACCATTCAACCACAAATTATCTCCACTTCTCATTACTAATATTCATTCACGGCATGCATTCCATGCGGGAACTACACCTTAAAGCAACATCAGTTCTCTGTGAAATTAGAAACTGAAGACTGTTTCATTAGCCACTTTTTTATTTGATGCCGACAGTGCATGGGGTTTAGACTTCAGTTCATAACCTGTTCACAAGCAGTATTTTTTCAGTTCACTTGCTACCATGGAAAAGAACCAAACCAATTAAGAATGCTAAAATTGCCATTTCATTTTCACTAAGAAAAGAGAGAGATTCTGCTAAACTGACAATAAAGGAAAAAATATCTCACTACAGGAATATCCAATTTGACTAGATAGGTCATTTCATTAACTAAAAAGTAACAACAACTCTAATCAGTCTTTCTCACTTATAAATTACCATTTTTATCTCTTCAAATCTTTAATTCACTGTTGCTTTTCTTCCCATTTGGTACCAACTGCTGCCTTTGAAACACTACCATTAACCACATCAAAAGCAACTTGAAATAGAGGGCGAATTCATTTTGCAGTGAACTGCATTTCAACATTTTCCTCATTTTTCCCCCACTGCTGTATTCTACCACAAATTTGCTCAAACTAGAGTGACAATGTCATTCATAACATGCACTAGGTGTTATGGGAAACTGTCCTTAGATTAAGTAAAACTTGCCCAGTGGACTCTTCTGCAAGTACAAGGAACCACCACATAAGAAGCTTCTCACTATGTGGTGAGTGAGGTGAACACAGTCCCAAAGGACCCTGCTGCTTGAAACAGTGCAGAGGTGGAGGTGTAAAAAAAATCAGACACATCAACAAGGAAAGCACAATGATTAGAAAGAAACACTGAGTATACATTATATATTGGTGAGTCAATACGCATACATGTATATATACACATATAGATAAAGGACACGAGGGCAAGTTAAAGCTTCTTGCAGGAAGTCTGAACTTATGAGACTAACTCATGCAGGGTTTAACTTTGATAAAGCTGGTAACAAATACCAAGCATAGGTCACCTCTGCCATCTTCAGATATGTTTCTGGTTTGTTAGCTGTCTCAAAGGAAATTAAGACTGGTTAAGTTAAAACTGAGAGCTGGTATTTATCAAATGAGGACCCTGCCTATGAAATTCCATGTGATCAGCAGAGCCCCTTCTTTGACTGTCTTCAAAGCTCAGACTGAGAACTTTCTATTGAAAATCGTTTCATATTTGACTATTTTGCCTGCCCTCTCTTTTTGGATTCTTTTTTTGGCTATTTGTCCCTCATTGTCCTTGCTAAGAAAGGCTTCTCTTACTGAAGCATTGAGTCTCCCTCTTTTCTGAAGTTTTACTTTTATATCTGTGCAGCGTCCCAGATTTAGGCAACCAGCACTCCAGACAATAGCAGAACAGATAAGGAACTTCAAGCTTTCACCTAGAAAGTACACCTAGAAAGTATACCCCAGAAGCTTCCAGCAGAACATTGACATGACAAGGCTCCCAGCTATCATTTAACAACATTTAGAAAATAACAAGAAACAAGTCAGAGTCACACAATTATAACGTTGGTAGCTCCAGCCTCATACCATCATCAGAGACATTAACCATTGCTCTCAAATTACTGTCAAGGGTTTGCTTCTGTTTATGCTCACTCTAGAACACAAGTCCACTGTTGCTCTGCCCTCTGATTCTAAACAACTTGCTCTAGCAAAACTTCCACCAGAGGCCTTGACATTTTCTTCTTTGGTACAAACAGCACAGTCAAGCAATGAAGGAAGAGGCAGATTTCTCTAGAAAGGTGAGAAAAGTCTTTTTTTACTGCCCAGAAATAACTCAGGCAGATGATCACTACAATTTACCTCTTTAATGCAACAAATTGGCTCCTGCATATGTGAATGTAATATTCAACTTTCCAAAGTACTATAGAAAGAATGTGTCGCTTGATTTATGCAGTACCTTTAAAAGGCCAAGAGTTGACCTATGCAGCAGTGATCTACATCCAAATCAAAGGACATTTGGGCATGCAAATTTCCCTAAGTTAAGTAACACATACACATGATTTTTCTTTCATGCAATGAAACCACTACCTGTCCCAGAAGAGTTAGGTACTCCTAAATAGCACCCTCATTGTGTAGATCATAGCATGCTACTGACCTAACCTGAATATTCCAGTTCCATTCCCAGGTGCTATTCTCTTGCTTCTCCCGGAAGTGCAAGTGTTCTAATCAGTTGAATCACTAATACAATAGATCATACATGGAGCACAGTCCCTCACATGAGAATGGGTTTCAAATTATCTCACCTATCAGGGGTCGTCTCCTAAGGCTAGAAAGCTGTTCAAGCACTCTCTTGGCAGATCAAAAGTCTATTTACCCTTCAGCAAGAAATCATTTCTCTCTGTTCCCTAATCTTTTCAATATTAGAAGATATAACTGATACTATGCAACAGTTTTTGTAACTTTGGCTCAGTTTTCTCTTAGATATAATGAAATCCAGGAAATCTGGAATTTTTTCCTGTTTTAGTCTCCCCTTCATTTAAATAGAAGACCATATGCAGATCATATAAAATCAAATATTTCTGTAATGTTGTCTCATCTGTACGTGCATTAACATCCTTTCTAAGCAGTACCAGTATGCTACCCTCAAGCAGGCTACCATGCCTTGTTAGCAATGCACCTTTTAATCTGCCAAATTTTCCATTTCCTTTATTCTGTTAAAGGGTTTTTCCCCCCCTACCTTGAAGTACTCTCTACCAATATCCAAGCAACAATTAAAATAAAAGCTTAACAATTAATAATATCACCTGGCATTTGTTTCAGGCTTTTTTCCATTCAATTCAAGCATGGCAAGACACTGGGTAACATTATTAAATGCAATCTATAGCAGATAAATAAAAAGGTTAGTTCCATGGAATCAAAGATCTTTGTCATACACCTCACAGCTTGCCAAAGGAGGAATGATGGACCTATTCCAGTCTCCAAGATCAAATTGTCATTCACCTACCCAAACTATTACAAAAAGCTATAGGTATCAGTTTGCTGAAGGAAGCAAACTGATTTGGAGGAGATTTGGGTTCTTATCCGGCCTTTGGGGCCAACTTACTATGATTTCAACAAATAATCGCTGTATGCCTTGGCTTTTCAGACTGTAAGCTGTGGATATCAACATCCACACTCATGTCCCACCACAGGACTGAAACTGGCATTTTCTCTTGCATTTTTGTACAGCACGTCATGTTAGTTTTGCATCTGTTTTGACTACAATTTGAAACTTTAATTCACATGGGATCTAACAGGATGTGAGATACAGAGCTGAATTATCTTTCAAATATCATTCAGTATTGCAAACAGCAGCATGAGCCCGCTTGAAATTATTATATTTATACCATGTCAATGAAAAATAAGAAACCAGAGTTTGTCCCCTTGCTTAGAGGCAGTACATGACTCAGTGCAATGATACCTGACATTGCAGGTCAAATTGAAAACAAATTTGCTGATGCAGCCATGATTTGCAGAAAATTGAAAACAAATTTTGAAATTTCAATTGCATAAACATTTTAAATCACACAGAGGAAGAAGCAAATTTTTAAGTCATTAATAAATCAGCTGGCATCCCTGAAATCTGATAGAAATGCATGCTGGAGAAATGGGGGTTGGAACTTGATGATCTTAATGTCCTTTCCAACCCTAACTATTTGATGATTCTATGATTCTATGTTCTCTACATCTGTACTTTAACAGAACTTTCAAAAGCTCTTCTGATTAAATGAATTTTGTTTCATGGTCGTAGGATCTACCAGACATATCATTATATCACTCTCACCTTTACTTCCCATCATAGCAGTAAACCATAGATTAACTCAGAGAAAATGCTATCTGGATAAAACATCTTCACACAGGGAACAGATAAAACAACTTTTTCCACTGTTACCAAAATCTACAATACAAGTCACTTATATGGCATATTCCCCCCCTGCCTTTAAGTGGAACAGTTTGTTCCAAGTGTGAAAAGACTGAGCATGCAGTTCCACTTGTTCTTTTCCCAGTTCTGTCGTTGCCTGTACAAGTTATGTTGACTTTGCCCTCAGTCTTCTTTGCCCTTGTTTACTGATCCCTGTTAGCAATGCACAGCAAACCTATACAGATTACACCTGATTTCCAGACACAATGTGAATTATCATTCATGACTTGATAACTTATATATAGTTTTATATAAGTACTAAAGAAATTAAGTGTATTAATCAAAACCAGAAAACTGAGATTTTAATGTTCCATCCAACAAACATGGTATGGGAAAGCATGAGTTTGGGGCTTTGGACCTGCTCTGGAGGCAATTAAATCAAAGAAGATTTGTCAGACTACAATGTTGTCTCTCAGACTCATGCTTCTAATGGTTTTTAAATAATATCTTCTGTGTGGTATCAGGAGGCTCAGTGTCACACTGTAATTTGGTTTCTGTTAGCTCCCTTCATTTTAGAATATTTCATACACACTATTCAGAGATAACTTGTTTAATTTCCTGCTTGTTGTCAAATTCTCTTTGGTACATTCATAAAAAGCAGTGTCACTTTGGGGGAAAATTTAAGATACAACACACACAGTAAACCCAAAGTCTTCCAATCCTGTGCTTTTGTTTGGGTAAGATCTTGATATCTCTGCTTAGGATTCTGGACTGACCCCATGTCAACATCTAGTCCTAAAACTAGAAACAGTCTTCTACAAACAGATTTGAAATGCTACGTCTTTGTTTTATAGACATCTACTTCTTTGATTTAATAGTACTACAGTCAAGAAGACATTTTTATGTAGAATATTTTAGTCTATATTGCTGTATTTTTTGACTCATCATACTGTTTATGAAAATTTAGTCTGCTCTGTGATTTAGCACCCAGAGCGATACCTTCTATGCTTCTCATTTGTTGAAAAGTGCTAAGATTTTGCATTTTACAGTAGAATCATTCTCTCAAGCTCTCTTGTACTGCCTGAATTTTCTTAAGCATCATGGAAAGAATGAAAACTAAGCCCTGACACCCATCCTACTGAAAGATCTAGCCTAAGTTGCTTTTCAATAGAAACACAGAGAGATTGTCTGCCAGTCAAGCAGCAAAAGTACATTATCCAGAGTGTACTTGTATCCTTTTCCAAAAAGCAGCTTGCAAATATGGCCAAGAGCAATAAATTTCTTGTGTTCCAATGTATTTATGGAAGTGGGTAATCAGCACTCGATTTTAAACCAGCTCTTTTTAATTTCATGTCTTCCCCAATTTCATTCCAGTCTGTGCCAAAGAGGGAGCTACCCTGAACAGCATCATTTTGTCACGCTACAGCTGCCAGCAACTCAGTGGTTTAGAGACTTGCTGCTGGGGGGGCAGGGGAGGAACAGTACACACACCCTTTATGGTTTTTAGTCTATATCTTAAAATACCACAGGGAATACATTAAAATTACAGAAATAAAGAGAGGATTAGAAGATACGCCTAGACTAGCTGCAGTTGCTCCTTCTCCCATCACATCCTTTTCTCAAGGTCCTAAAATCACAGAATAAGATTTCACCTTCCTGACACGGGTAGAGCTGAGTTCACTGGAAGCAGATGGAGATCGATAGGAACCGGAGCTAGCTACTCTTTTGAAACCCTCTCCCTCTACATTTCATGTCTTGGCCAACTTTGCAGCCCCAAAACCCTGCTCTCCGCAGGTGGAGAGCTCTGGAGGCACAGTAACATGTAGCTCTGCAATACACGATAATCAGTGAATAGAGAGAAGAGAGCTCTGTTTCAGTGTCTCTTCCTAGGGATTCAAAAAAGTCATGTATAGAAAGGCAACTACAAAATCCTCTGGAGAGTGGGGGGAAAAACAAATTACAGAGTCTTCAGGAAATTATGGGCTATGATACAGAAATGCCCTGGAATAACTGCTCTTTCCTTCTCTACCCACATACTCCAGGTCTGCATGAATCCAGTTCACTAACCTGTACAGCTGACGAGGTTGTTTGTCCATCTTTAGCTTCAGGTTTCGGATTTGTTGTGAGCAAGGGGAATATTGCCACAGTGTTCTGTGTATGTTGGCTTAGGCCCATCATGCACAGAGAATGACTTTCTGAGGGAGATGGCTGGACCTGTAAAGGAAAATGGGCATCAAATGTAGATTACTATGAAGCAATAGGACTAGGAGCAATTGACCAAAACAAGAAATCCATATTAAATGGAAAAATTATGCAGCCAAAGGAAAGGACTTAGGGACAATTCCTAAAAGCCATAATCCTATCTTGGGGCTGCAATTAAAGGGGAAATAATGAAAATCAGAGTGGTAGGAGACAGGACACAGAAATGCATTCAAAGTTTAGAAGAATACAAATCATGTAAGGATGTGGTTGCTTTACAAAGTAGCAGCAGAACCCTCAATAGGACAGACACCATTTGTCAGTGGTTCAGAGAGGAACATCTCACAGCACTGCCCAAGAAGTGAGGCAGCAGCACCCAGCCAGGACCACACAAAGGCAGGGAGGCCGGATGTAAATGCCATATTATCAGATGCCGATAGCACAAGCACAGCCAGCTACATGTCTGCTGATACAGCAGATGAGCTTTAGTTTTCCTCCCAATTCTTCCAGCATCTAAAGTAACCAGGTTTCCATCCAGGATAGAGAAAAAGAGACTAGCAGCTCACAGGCTTCTCCTGTGCCTGAGTGAGATAAAAATAAACTGTGTTGAGCTAAGTGGCTTTCCATTCTAACAATCTTCATGCCCTTGAAATTTATTTTGAAATGGAGCAGCCTGCTATTTCTACATCAAAAATCAATACAATCAACAGGTTAAAACATTCTCAGTTACAATGAAAAAGTATCTGGGGAAATAATGCATGATACATTAACAAACATATGAAAACTTTAAGGCCATCAGAAAACAGAAATCCTTCCATTTGCCCAAGGCAATGACATGGCAATATAGATGAGCACCACACAGAAACCTGAGAAGATGATGGTGTCTATTCCCAGCAATGCCAGCTATCTGCTCCATGACCTTGGGAAAGTCACTCAACTGTCCCCTGCCAGAATGAATTAAAAATGCCTCACCTTTAGTGGATTAAGATCTTGTGCAGAAATTGTATTTCTCTTACATCCAGTAATTATAACCTAGTTAAGAATCCTCTAAACATCATATCTATACACGCAATATAATAAAACAACAACACAGTACAGGGCTGTAGAAGAAAAGATCTTGCACAGACTCTGCCTCTGACTTGCACTAACTGATCCAAATGATATTCCAGAAAATATTGCCCACTTATGGCAAAAAACTAATTTTTATTCATGTGAAATAAAAGGGAAGCAGCATAATATGCAACCAAATGAATCAGAATGTACCTTTTCCCAATCAAATTACGGAAAAAAAAAAATATTTTACTAACCTTGTGCTCAAACATTGACAATAGCCTGGTTTAAATGTCTTTTTAAATGACTGCACACCCGAAGCATCCAGCTTCCTTAGAGGGCCAGGCTAACACACAGCTCAGTGCATCTCTTCAATCTAGCATCAACTCCTGACCGCAGGATGGAGGACCATGTTGTTTCTTTCCCCTAGCCTTGAGATAAGTAACAGAGAATCATTTGTTAGGACTGTTTTTGAACATTCATTCATTTGAACCCTCTTTTTTATGAGATGTCTGGTGTGAGGATAGGAGAATGAGACTTATTAAACAGCCTGCTAAGGTATAGATTATAAGTTTTAGGAATCCCATATACATCTGTAAGAGGGTGAGTGGGTGAGTGCACGTGTGTGTAAATAAAATGGCCTAGTTTAAAGTATCTTTAATATTTGTCAAGTTGAACCAAACGGGTGTGAGCTCCCTCTGCTGACTCTAAAACTAAAATAAAGGAATGGTCTTCAGCTGCTTTTGCAGACACTTCTGATATTGGCTCAAGGTCAAAGGAATGGACTAGTATAAGGACATTAATTTAAGCATCGTTAGCAGCACAGGCCAAAAACTAGCAATAAGTACATTATGTGTTCTATTTTTATCCCACTAGGGTACTTCTACTGTGGCTACCAATTCTGATTTCAGTGGCATTACTTCTCATCTACAGACTAATGAAATGAAAACATTTCATACAATCTTCATACTTCTAAAAAACATATACCAAACAAGACATCAAAAAACTGAATCCTTACAAGAATGTGATGTTGTCTTTTATTTAAGACATGGACATACGAAGCACTATATGCCCAACTACAGACTAACAGCAACCACCTCTTTAATCAGCAGTAACATACATTTGGATTAGTGCACCACTTAAGCAAAAGTAAATATATAAATAAAGAACCACAGCCGTCACATTTTAAAGACTATACCAGGCTTCCACAGATGTGAAACCTATGTCATACAGTGGACCAAGAGTCAAAGTTTATACCTTTAAAATAGACCCTATTTAATATTCTATTGCTATTAAGACCAAATGTTTCCACATTTGTTCATGCCATTCTCACCAATAACTAGGAGGAGGCTGTCCATCCTCATCTGTTGGCTAGATTTTATACAGTTCCTGATTTTTTTTTTTAGCAAATGCTTTTATATCACAAAAAAGTTTGGACGTGAACAAGTTGGTTCATTTACTGCTGCATTTCCAGAGCCATTTCAAAAGGAATTGCTGACATCTACTGGCTCAAATTATAAAATACTCAATTTATAGTTTTTATTCTCAGATAAAATCTAATGGCTACGATTTCTTTCTCAGATGCTGGCAAAGAGGCAATTCTCTTGAAATAAGCAGAAATAAACCCCTTCTCTCCCATTGAGCAGTTCATCTGCTCTCTGTGTTTTCTTGCAGACATAAAAGTCTAGAATTCTATCTGCCAGGCACCAGCAACTCTTTGAACACAAAAGCATAGGGAGCCTCTGGTTTTCACATAAGGCCACTCCACCCAACACAGCACAAAACCTGCACAATTTTGTGCTGAAGATTCTCAAACAATTGTGCAAATCTGTGGTGGTGCAAGATTAGCACCCTCATCCTTCTCAGAAGAGACACATCTCCCACTCAGCGCTGCATTTCTGAACCTCAAGGCTGCTGCTCAGAAGCTCCAGTGTCAAGTTAGGTACTCAGGCTCTCTATGCAGTGTGTGCAATGCCAAGGACTCAGAGATGGTGTGAAACAGAAGAGTGGGGCTGAAGTGCTTCTGTAAGTGATTTGATATTTCAGACTGAGGGGCTATAAACAGACCTGCTCCCCCTGTCCCTTGCTTGGAATCATTCACCAAGCGCCCACTCTTTCACAACAAAATGTACAAGCTGGGTCAGCTGTTTCAGTTGACCATGCCTTAATACACAAAATACCTCTCTTATCCCCACTTGGTATTTAAACATGCCTTACTCATTATTGTCTTGTTAATGTGCACTGAACATTCTGCCCTTACTCTTTCCAACGCAGAGGATGGTGGGCACCAGCTTTGCTCTAAGCACACTTAACGGCGTTGCACACATTTGCAAGACAGGCACTTCCATCTTGCATTCCCAAGACCTAGTTTAAGAGCTCTCAGGCTTTGGCTTGAACAGGAACAGAAGGTAGCTCGGTAGTGGTAGGATGGCTTTACTACACAAGCAGCTTTGCAGATGTCAGCCCAGGAAACTGTATTCACCTGCAAGGCAAGGAAGCAACTCTGAATGCTTTGAAAATGTTTCTAAAATCAAGACTGTGCCAATTAGAGAGGCAGACATGTACATGAGAGTGTTTGGAGACACAGGTCAAGAGCAGTCGTTTTAGTGTGCAATAAATTTAGATGTAAGAAACAACTTCCTGCACCACATCCTAAGGTTATGCCTCAAAACAAGCCTTCTCTTTTTACATTCCTAAGGGCAGGAAACCCAATTTTTACTCCTTCTCCAGACATTCAGAATTGTACCATTGTCAGCTGCATCACTACTGGCAAATCAGTAACTTTCACTCTCACTGCCAATAGCTGGCCAAAGCATCTGACAAGCAGGAGGGCAATTAAAATATCACTCTGCTCCAAGCAACATTATCGAAAGCACACAGGCTTCAGTGATAACATTTAACTGGGCTAACATCAAAACACTAGCAGCAGACCTAGCTAACAAAATGTATCAAGCAGCTAAATCGGACTTCTCTTTCTGTGGTTCTTTTTCCCCTTCACAAATCAAAACACCCATCTACTTTGCTAATGCAATAATTCTTTCAGATTTACAAGAGCCTTACTCCTGTGTAGGGTCTCAAAAATGCATTCCAAATAGATAAAGAATTCTCACTGATGATAGAGTTTTCAACAATGCAAACAAACTCTTGAGATAGGACATTAACACAGGAAAACAGAGAAGAAACTGACAACAGTAGGAATGCAGCAGGGTTTGGGATAACTGGAAAACACAGACAGAATAACCAAAACCCCACAAAGAGAATGATAGGAAAATAGGTGTTAGAGATGAAGAAGAAAGCTTTGGTAGACCAGAGGATGATGAGAGCTAGCAGAAGTACGCGGGGCAGTGTCTTCCCAAATCAGTTCCACAGTACCTGCACCAACAGCAGGGATGTTAAAGGGTGTGACTAGCAGTCTCAATTCACTTTTTCAGGAGAAATATTTAAAGAGAAGACCTATAGGACAGAGGTAGTTGCTACAAAAGTTACCACAAATAAGAGAAGCTGGCACAAGAATCCATCCTTTTTTCCTTATATCCACAAACAGATAAAGTTGAAGAAATGGAAGGGTCAGAACTGACCTTCTACAGACCTAGACCATATTCAAGAGCAGAGTGTAAAAGCGCTTCCTGATATTTTGTTGCAGAATTGAAGTAGGAAGTTGGCCAGGTAAAGAGGACTGAAAATTGATGGAAAATTAGTGTAATTTTGGGTCAAGGAGAACTGAAGGAAAAAACACTAAGGGAAGAGATAGGCAGATAGACAATGAATGCACTTTAATGACCACACAGAGACCCATTTCAGATAGTACTTTATAACCTTCCTATTGCTCATCAGGTCTCAGCCAGCTACTAGAGGATGTGCTTGACATGCTGCAGTGAAGAGAAAGGTTTGAACACTAATTAATAACACGCTGAGGTATGCCCTGCCCTAAGGACATTGCAGTTTAAATTGGACAAATATAGAACATGGCAGCAGGTAAACAGAGGACACAGAGGTTGAGTGGTATAAACTGAGAGAGTCATACACTTTGTGAGGGTTTGTTTTTTAATATTGGTATCTATGGTTGAGCAAGAATAAGGAGCTAGCAAACACCGAACAAATCGGAACAAAGAGACATATTAGATGCCCAGCTTCACATTACTACTCAAGGTGGTTTTGCCCTGAAAAGTGAGTTAGCAACAGAAATGGGAGATGTATGGGAGGAGTCATTTTAATGGTAAATTTACATTTTATTTCCTGAAAGTTATTCAATAGCATTGTGTTTCTTCACCTATGGATTCCACTAATGCAGAGACATACAGCTGTGCTAAATGAGATGTTCCATCATTTGTGCCTAGTTTGAGTAGAGAAGTAAGTCCAAGAAGTGTTCCGAAGTCAAAACTGTTTCGCGTTTTTGACTAAAATCAGTATACACATTAAAAAAAACAGCTGTAAAAAGTGAGATCCAGACTTGCATTTATCCAAGACTTTGACCCGAGCCCATTCAAAATTCCAGGGTCTTTTCTGTACATTTCTGCAATGGCGATAAGAGAACATGGCTTAAGGGCAGCCCTCAATTCGATAAATTGCCCTCTATTCAGATGTCCATAAAGCACAGACTCTTTTGCCAAAGACTTAATATCCAAACAACAAAACCGCTTGCAACTTTGGAAAGGGATGAAGTGGGAGGCCTTAAAGAACAAATAATATTTTGGAGAACTGTACTTGGATTTAGTTAAAACAGAAGCATACCTTCTTAGATTCAATGCACAAAATCTTGAGAGATTGTGGTGCATGCATGGCCAGGCTTTACAGACAATGTAAAGCAGGTGCTGTTATTAATTGGCCATTTCAGTCTGTTATTCAGTTACTTTTGTAGACAAATGTTCTTCTGCCATTTGGCTCCATCCACAGCAAGGATAGAATATTGTCATCATTTCATCATGCTAACAAGGCAGTAATAAAAAAGAACTGGCAGTCTGGAAAGAAACTGTAGGAAATGTTAATGGTGGAGCCACAGCGCTGATGCCAAATATTTCCAGTAAAGGGGTATAATTATTTTCAGGTACTTACTCTATGACAGGAAAGAAATGGCTGAGAGCTTTCCTTTTGGATTTCTGCTCCTAAAGCAGCAGTGGCAAGATGTACGAAATGCGCACAGCAATGAGCCAGACTGGGAGCTGCTGCTTCTGGCATCTGTAGTTGGAGTGACTTTAGAAACCAGGAGATTATAAAGCTGCTGAGGTTTTCAAGTTGAATCACCTGATACTTAACACATCCTTTAAGGCCAAGCATATGGCTAGGAAATTCTGAGCAACTCAAAGTTTTCTTTCTTAATCCTTTGGCTGACTGGTGACAAGTGTCTCAGGATTAATATAACAGGACATTGAGGGATAATCCACTGAATACAAATTACCTAAGAGAGGCTGAATAGCATTTCTCCCCACTTTCAAACAAAGAGCCCAGCATTAGTGTTTTGAAATTTACCTGACATTTCCTGATTCACTAAGGTGCTCAACTTCTACAGGTACTTCATAAACTAGGTGTCTTGGTGACTCCTCTAAAGAAGGCAAGTTAACCTAGTGCCATGTAGACATTCACAACTGTTTATGTATATAAATGGTATATCCTCAGAGCAGGAAGAAAAACAAGCTCTTGGGAATTCTACATTAAAGTGGAAAGTAAAAAAATTAAGAACACTGAACAGCAAATTATATGACAAAAAAGAAAGAAAATTTGCCATAAGAAACTAATTCTCAATCACATAATATAGGTTCTTTCTTTGGAGTGTGTGATAGCAGACAAGGAGGTATCTTTCCAGTATTAAGGGCCTCTATTTTTCATCAAGGTCTGCATTCTTTTGTTTCAATGAGGCAGTATGACATTTTTTGGAATATGGGAACAAACAGCCAAACGAGACTGCAAAACACTACAGCAGACCTAACTAGGCTTACCTAGATGGCCTCAGGCTTAGAAATAGAATAATGCAGATCTTGCCCCAAAAGCACCCCCTGGACATTCTCTTCCAGCAGAAAGACTGAATTTAGTCCATTTTTAGGTTTGTCAGACTTTGAGCTACTGGGCAAACAAATCAAAGGCTAAACCTCTGCTTCTTACCAGTAAAATAGGCGCACTTGCCCTGTACACATAGCACTTGAAGGTCTGATTCACACACCTCGATAAAAATACTAGCACCCCATCCTTTCAGGATACTCTTCTGTCTTAAAACTTTCAAGTTTTCATTTCTTTTCAGGCCATCTGCAAAAGTACGAATGGATATAAAATTTACTCCTAAATAGTGCGAGAATGGTTGTGTTCAGAAATTCATCTGGAGTCCTTTACTTGCTCTCCTTCCTCTACAGCTTCCTGAAATAAGAATAGACTATGCCTCAGGAAAACAAAGCTATTTGAAAAGAGAACAGCTGCCATGGTGCTGAGTCAATACAGGCAGACAAAATAAAATAAAATATAAAAAAACTACACTGCATCTGTGGCAATGTGTTTTTTCCCCTCCAACACAATGTCCCGAATGCATAAGCCTTGGCAAGAGTTTAGTAAACAACAGTTCAAGCGTGTGTTTCAAAGAAATGCATCCAAATCATAAAATCATTAAAACAATACACTAATTCCTGCAATGGGGCATCCACACAGCTGGTATTGCAGTACTACTTTGGAAGTCTTTCCTCAGCCTCTTTCCTCAATCAGGTTCCTCTTGGTCATCTGCCTCTAAGTACTTACAGGGATGAGCTGAAAAGGTGCGGGAGTTATTTATTGCTGTTAGCAGCAACAATAAGGGAAAAATGCTCGAGAAGCTCCACGATGTTTTGCTAGGTGTTATTACAGAGGTACTGTTCATCTTTCCTGGTGACAAGAACAGGTTTATGGAGAATAGTCATCTATGTTTTCACAAGAGAAATTTCTCTCTATTACAGCTATTTTCACAGCATGGTGCGAGGTTATTTACACTTGGAATTTATGCTGGTAAATCATAATCAACTAAAAGAATACAAACCGGCACTTATTTCTTGGTGTACAGAGACCATCATACTTGTAACCAACATAACCTAAGGAAGATGCTAGAAATCCTTACTCTGTGTTGGGATATTAACTGTGAATCCTTCATTCATTCTTAACTGCATTAGAACATAGAGCGACCCAGAAGATATAGTTACAGTAAATACAGCCCCAGAAGCATCCAAAAATACTGGATAAAAATTAAATAAATAGAAAGAATCACGGGTATTCTGGCCAGAGGATTCAGGCATTTGGATCATCTCTTCAGACTTTTGCTTCATTTAAGGCTGAAGAGTGTTCTGTTTATCTAAAAGACACCTGCAAGGGAAGGAAAAAACCCAACCTAACTGCTTTTAAAAGTGGGAAAACCAGGCCATGTGTTCAGAAGCAAAGTTTAAAAATGGCAGCTTTGTGAATGTTCCGAACTGTAAACTGGTTTTGTGAATATTATGAAAAGCAAAATGTACATTAGCAAATTGCAGCATTCATACTCTGTGAAAGAGAATTTGTACAGCTGTAGGCTGGTACATTTGATCTGCAAAACTTTGCTAGAGCAGTTCTTCATTGGAACAAGCTAAATTCTTTTAAAATCTTTCTTTGCTTTGTGATAAGGCCTTTAAGAAAATAATAAGCTCATTTTTATTGTTCTCCCTTTTATTCTGAAAAACATTCTCCTGGATGTAAAGGACTTTTCACTGGGGAATAAAGCAGAACTCCAGGCATGGTTGAACTAGCATCTAATAACACCAACTCTTGTACAGAATTTCTTATGACTTTGTACACTGCCTTTTATTCCCCGTACCACTGAGAAGAGGGCAGAGCACTGTTCCAGTCTGCTCCCCATAACTCTTTTGGAGGCTGAGTCATTTCTAAGGTTTCCACTATATTCCTCAGTTCTGCAGCTCCTGGTAGGGGAAAAAGTGAATGGGACACTCCTCACTGCAATTTTATGTCAATTGCATGAGTGAGTTTTACACAATAATCAATTGAGGAGGAAAGAAACACAGGAAAACGTATTTTATGGGCACAGATTAGGAATCTTGACACTACCAATCACCACTTTATGGGGCAGGATATAATTAAAATGTCAAAAAATAATAAATTAGCACCAAAATAGAGTGATCTTTATTATTAAAGCTTTCCTGTCCATAAAGAACTATTTCTGTTGGACAAAAAGCTTCTCTAATATAAAAGAACAAACTGCATTAGAGTTGAATTATCATTTATATCAGCTTCTTTGCACTATTCTAGCAACATAAAGGAATCTATACTGGGTACAAGTAACCTACATTCAGCCTTATCTGTTGATATTGCAGAAGTGGTAAAAAAAGGCATTGTGGTATGGATCATACCTGGTAAGTTCACAATATTTTTATCTAGGGGTGAACTTCATTAATGGCATGAAACTGTATAATATGTATTATAATGAGAGGAAACTGCAGAAAGATGTTTAAATATGCCTTTGTATGCATGTAGATCAAGCATCTCTGAACTTTTATCATGGTATGTGTGTCAACTATTGCCACCTAAGAGGTATTCAGTGGTGAACAGTATGGGCTCTGCATTCCCAGCTCTAACCATGAAAACAGAAATCTTCATACCAATGGAGTAAAATCTCAGTTTTCCTGATCTTCTCAGGAAAGAAGAGTGACAGAAAACTCTAAAGTACTTAGGTAACTGCATCTTTTAATTCCTTTTTGCAAAGACTTGGTATAACTAAAAATATGGATTATGGCCCTGAACTTTTGCTTTCATTTTCGAAAAATCACACAGCATGGCTATTTGTAATAACAGCATAGTATTAGAATATTTGCTTAAAACTTTGTCATTGACCACCTATAACTGAAAAATAACCTTGTTTCTTACTGCTGTATATACTAGAGAAATATTTCATTTCCATGCTAATCAGGTATCTCTACAACTGACTTGTTATAAATATACAACATTTTTATCCTATGTTCTTCTTATGCTTCAGGTACAAGTGAGTTTACCCATACAAGTAGTGCTGAAAGTCAAACAAGGCTATTCATCAAATACATATACTGTTCATCTAATCCTTGTAGGACTGGAAAGCTGATCTAAAATAATGACTGGAAATTGTATTCATTTCTTCTGCTTTGAAGTACAAATAAATAATTGATGATGAATCATTCAGCTACTGTATATATGGCTTTCAAAAACAAAAGATCAGCTTTGAATGGTATAGTCATTATTAACATTTCTATAATTGTATGGAAATTCTGGCTAGCAACATTTCTAAAACATGAAAGAACAAATACCCTCCATGAAAGTACCTGAAACTCTTAACTAAGCTTGACCTTGAAAGCTGTAAGAGAAATACGCTGACAAAAAAACCACTTTATCATCACAAGAGAAGCAGATTTGGTATTTTACATACCTACTCAGATGACCAGATCAGTGCTCTTTACACACTCTTCGTAGTAATTGCAAACCATTCCTATCGCTATCAAGAGCCCCCATAAGCCAAAAGGCCTGATCCCTGCTTATTTTAAGGGGTGGAGGATTTTTAGCTATTTTCTTTGCATTATCTAAATGCCCTCTTGTAGATATCATAACTTAAAAGAAAATAGCATGACCTGAAAAGGTACGCTAACAGAGAAAGTACATTATTTAGCTGCACTGTCACCACCAAAGCCATTCTAATAAAAACATTTAGACTCATCAGTAAGGACAGAATGGAACTCTGCCTGCCAGCTCTGAGCCTATTCAAAGGTTAGCCTCAATTTAGTGTCAGTTCAAACTCATTTAAAATCCCATCCACGAATTGAGTTTGCTGCCCTTGCTGCTGGGGTAGCTAAATAAGGCAAAAGATAAGATCAAGCAGTACTTCAGCTATCTTAACTCACCTTTGAATGAATGTCTATAATGTTATGCATACAAACTGTACCAACTCCTACATATATATTTTTTTATAGTGAGAAGGTGCACAAGACCAGGATAGGTTTCTATTTTCAGCTGGGGTCCTGTCCCAGTTACAGTGAAGATAAATGCAAGACTTCAATCACAAAAGTACTGAGTCACTACAAAAACTTCACTGTGGTATTATATACATCTTCATTCACTACGAAAAACAATATTCTACTTCTTTCTTTCTCTCTTTATTGTTTTGCATTCTCAAGAACACAGATTCTTGCTAGCAGATGCAGCTAGGCAAGGCAGAAGCAAAGCTTAAAGTCATTCTCTCTGTTTAAAATTAAAGCAAGAGGCATCTTTAGCAAAAATGGAAGAGTCAATAACTTAAAGTGGTTTAAAACCCTTATAAGTTCACCAAAAAATATTTCTCATAGACTTGAAAAAGGCACATAAAATACAGAAAGCTGTAACAATGTCTGCCAAAATCTAGACGCAAATATATTTAGGATTGGTTCCACTTTATGTTTGTTTTAGTTCCGCTATAATGCTCAGATTTGCCTGGAGCTGACTCACACTGTTTCTGAAAGGAAACAAAGTTTAACATCTCAATTGAAGACTGCAGTCTGCCCAGAGACTGGACCTCCACGGCTTTTACTGACCAAGGAAAATTATCTGATTTAGGAAATGCTTGACTTCTCTAAGAGCTCCTCCACAGACCCAAATTCTTTGCTGGGCTAAATTAGCTGTAACAGATAATTCTGCAGAAATGTTTAGCAAGCTTATTAGGCCTCTGCATATTAACACAGGGAGGGGGGGAAAAATAACCTATTGCCACGGCTATTGGATTTTTCACATAAAATATTTTTCAGTAAGCAGATGACAGCAGAGCGCTTTATTGCTATTTGCTTCTGTCACCAGCCTCAGTTTAATTCAAAGTTTATTAATGTAAACAGGAGTCAGAAATTTAATAAGTTTATAAAATGCCACTATTTCATACATTCCCTGGAAAGGGTGCTTCAGGACAAGATGTACCTTCTCAAGAGAAGGTATGGGCAGGCTGCATTGGTTCGCTGTAAAACCTGGCTCACTCTACAAACATCTAGCTGGAAAAATAAGTACAAAAATTAGAAAGAAAACCATATTAAATGAGAACAACAGCAAATTCATCTTGTTTAAGGTCTAAAATAAAACCTGGCCCCATCAAGTACTCTCTCACAATTTAGTTACAGTGATCTCAGCAAGACTTGGAGCTGGGCTCAGCTGTGTATGTCACGTCCCATCAGGAATGCTCCTGGTCTCTGTCTCTTCTTTTCATGTTCACAGAAAGCAGCTTCCTCCCCAGTGTTCAGCTCTGCGCTTTGAGCACCTAAATTCACACACACATTAAAGCTTTAAACTGTATACTTAAACTATATGGTCAGGCCAAGTGGCAAGGCCTGTTCTATAAAGAGGTTTCAACAGTAACATGAGGTTCTTGCACAGGCCATCTCTTCCAACCACAAATGCTTGCTCATTTTCATTTATGTCAAAAAAAGTGTGAGACTACTAGGACTTATGTGATAACACCTGAAGGTGCAGATGGGTGCATCTATCTGTCTGCCATCATGGCTCCAAAGTTTCTTCTCCTGCTGAGGATCCCATTAACATGTAAATCTTCCCCATCCCTGCCTGACACCTGAATTTTTCAAAATAATTTAGCATCCCCTTTTCTCACCTGCAGGGCAACCCTCTTCCTTTTAAATGTTAATTAGGCATTTGGTGGCTTAGCCTAAAGTGTTCAATTCAGAACCATTTATCAGTTTCTCCTCACCTCCATTCCCCCCTCAATCATCATTTTAGAGAAGATCGAACTGCCTTTGGTTCTCCTCCATCAAGGGTCCTAATCAATAACCGAGGATATTAAGCAATATAAAATACCTCATGGGCAAGTGACAGGAAGGTTTGGTGGTGGTCTTTGGAGACGGACTGCACAATTTCACTTCTGGGTTTAGCTTTCACAGTCATGAGACAATTTGGATTCCGCTCTGCTCTTGTAAATTGGCAGCAGTCATGAAGCACAACATATCCCAGCAAGTGGCACCTCCTGCAGACCAGGTTATCAGATATTCTTCACATAACCTTGGTAATACCTTGATTCTACCACTTAGCAGACACCCATCAGCTTCAACAGGGTCAGGATTTTATCCTGCATGGTTTGCACACTGCCCATCATTTGACAATGACCCACAGTGCTTCAGAGTTTGAAGAGTTCCATTTTAATATATTAATGTATATTTACTATGTTTATACTTTGAACTAAGAGATGCCAGGAGCCCTTATAACGACATAAAACCTGACAGCTTGAATTTGAGTAGTGACAAGCCTACAGATAACTGCTAAAAAGTCTTGAGTAAGGCTTCCTTCAGGTTCAGAAGTTTTACTGCACCACAGCAAGATTCAGACAGCACAACACTGGCTAACCGAAGTCAGTGCCATCCAGCAGCTCCTGCTTGGCAGGGGCTCAAATGTAGAAAACAGTGTAAATTGAACAGGAAAACTAATGTTTGCTCTGTCAGCTGCACCTGCCTATCAAACCATGCGGCCCATTCGAGCTTATTTTTCGAAATCTCTTAACCTAATAAACTGAACAGACACAATGATGTTTATGCCGCTATGAAATACTGCAGCCTGTCAGCGCTGCAATACGTAACTATCAAATCTACCAAACGGCTCTCATCTCCAGAGGACTTTAACTCATGACAGAAGTGAATTGGAAAGGCAGATGTTTTTACAGCGGTTTCAAAGTGAAACAGATCCCCCATCTCAGAGCACATGGTTTGAAGATAGCATCCCCTCTCTCCCAGTTACATAAGAATTAAGTGTCTCCATTAAGTGTTTACAAACCACATGATCCAACAGAAACAGAGCAGTAAGTTTAAATAAACAAAACTAAGGGTTTGGGCAATTTTGTGTCGGTGTACACACACATATAAAGCAGGTTTGTTTTAGTCTATTACACAAAATAACTGCCTCAGATGCTGTTATGGGCACTCATCTCTGACATGGGACATTTAATTCCGCATCAGAATCAATTAACTCATGGTTGAGACTACAACTGCAGGGAATACTAATTAATAACTATTAATTAGTCAATTAAAGGTTGGGACAGCCTGTCAGCCTCTGTCTCAGGTGAGCGTTATACAATGCAAGGCTCACTGGAACAACCAGTTTGAAACTAAGCACATTTTCCTTTTGAGGAAAGTAATTAATCTGCTGCTTGTAATTCTGCTCAGTTTCTTCATTAAAAGCAGCATTCGTCCCCCTTCACTGCAGACTCTGCCCAGCAGATAGTTTTCCTCGCTGTGCTCACCTGCATCACAACACCTTGGGATGCACAGCTCTGGTCATGGTCCATTATGCCTTCATTAGATCCCGCAACGAGGGAAACTACTGCCTTAGCCAGCAACCAGAACTAAACACAGGGCTGTAATGCTGTAGTATGCATAGTTCCAAGCCTATATGCTGAGAGGAAAGTATTGCTGCAGGAGGAGACACTGTTTTATCGGTTTGCTTGTTTGGAGGAGGAATCTGCTTCCCCTCCAAGAACCAGCTAACAGTGAGGAATTCCAGCTGCAAAGCAGGTGGTCAAAAAGCACCAAGTCCCAGGTGAGGCTGCCAGAACTTGGAGCTGCTTCCACAAGTAGAAGCCACCTTCCAGAAAGCTGGAAGGACGATTTCTACACAACCTTGCTCAGCGAGCTGCTGTGTATCTGGGGAGCAACGAGAATGACTCTCTCGGCAAGGATATTAAGATAGCTTGTCAGCATCTCAATACAAAGGAAAGCAGCTATATAAGGACAGAAACCCAAAGATAGCCAAGATTTATGAATAACTTGGTGGGAAGTGAGTGGAACAAAAATAACCCATAACCCAAGAACATGTTCTCTACATTTTTTCCTATACGAAATTTCATTAAAGCAGCCTTAGAAATCCAGTTGGAAAACAAAAGGATGAAAGCCACTAACTCATACTGCTCCTGAAGAAAATGTGTGCAAGTTGTGCAAAGTAGTAAAGAATAGAAAGTGATGAGTTCTACTAATTCTTTAGGAGGACATAATCTGAATAACCTCACTGGAGAAAACAATGCCAAGAGCAGGCAGAGAGGCTGAAACCCCTGACCCTGGATCAATCCATGTAAATGCACATTGTACCACTGCAGTTGTGCAACTGCAGCACAGGGAGAAAAAACAGATGCCAAAACCACTCCAACTATAGCAGCACTTACGAAGTCTTTCTCCTTTATGAAGCCGTTTCTGCTGTTCCTGCCAAGGAAAACAAGGAAAAGGCAGCCCCTATGCTAGTATTTCTGTGTAAAGGAGGCAAACCACCTTAAAGACTTTTTTTGCTGTGCATTGTTTCTCTGCTTCATGCTAGACATACAAAAAAGGAGGATGGCCAAGCTGTATGTGCTACACCATTCTCTAGGACTTTTCCATGTACTTCCTCCATGATCCTGATCAACTCGAATGTCTGAGTGAAAAGTACATGCTCCTGGTCTTCTTTTTTCAGGTTTAGCACCTTATAACAAAATTTTCTCAGAGGTTTCTTGCCCTAAGCACAATTTCCAACTGCATACCCAGACAGCTTCAAAATGCTCAGTCTCCATTTTGTCTAACCTAAACTCACACCTCCCCAAAGTTAATAACTTTAAGGATTTCAGATGTACATAAACGTGGGATCCACCACATTGGGAGCTCTGCAATTATTTGTCACAGAGAAATGGGTCATGGGTATTTGGATACAAAATAGCTAGTGCTTCTCAAAATTTCTGGAAACAATAAAAGTCTTTATTTAAAGCACAGAGGCAAAAGAACAAAGAGAAGATGAAATTAAAGTAAATCTTGCACCACTGAGCTGGCACAGATGACTAGATCAATGCCAGCACGCAGCTCCACTGTAAAGGAGCTCTGCATTCTGATCACTAGCAGTCTGCATGCAAATGCAACGCTAAAGGAAGAACAAAGAACAAAGAAAGCAAACACAAATGCTTATGCACAATCATTCAATTGGAGCTTATTAAAAAAGAATTTCACTTTTTGCTTCCTCCTCTGAAAGGTTTCCAACATGGCTCTTCCCACATTTGCAAAATAGCTGATTTCAGCGATCCACAATTACACGTTCATGTACATTATGCGAGGATGCTATATATACCTTTACTTACAAACAAGAAAAAGGCATGCTGTTAGTGCAAAGACATCACATTTCTCTCTAAACATACCTCCAAAGAAAATGGTTTCTAATAGTAAGATTTCCCCTTGTAAGCATCACAGCATGCACACGTGCCAGGGCTGGAGGGGAAGTAGTGCATGGGTTTGTGGCATTTCTGTAGGGAAGGGTTCCTACCTCTGTTACCATTAATAGCTGAGCTTTCTGGTGTTCCCTACTGGCTGCAAGTCTCCCAATCACTCCATCAAAGGCCACATATCTTAATTTCCCTAAAAGGTGTCAGCTTTTAATAGTCTTTCCATAATAGCAATATTTTCTAAACAGGTAAGACTAAGGAGCAGATTTTTAAAGGTTTTCCAGCACCAAAAGCATAGATAAGCATGCAGTACTCCAACTCAACCTCCAGCTGGGAAACCAGTTTTGGAACTCTAAACCACAATCTCTCAGCTTAATCTCACAGAATTACCTCTGCAACAAATCTCTTCTTTGCTACATGGACATAGCACATGCTACTAACACAGCATCAACCCCTCTCACAGAGCCAATTCCTTCAGATCCTTTGAACACAGTGGCAATATTACAAGGACCTGCAGCACACGCTCTGGGTAACACAAGGGAAAATCCCTTTGCATAGGGCTGGAAATGTTTAATAAGGAGCCCTAAACGAAGTCAATGATTAAAGCCAATCCAAATAACCAGACGCATTTTATTCTCTCTAACCAAACTATTGTCCAGACTATCCTAGACATGTGAGAAGATTGAATGTTGAGTTTATTAATTTACTTCTTTAATAAGTGTGGGTTTTTTTATCCCTCACACTGTTCCAAGAGCAAATACAAATTTTAATACTGTTTATGTTACTTTCATTTGAAAATTAATAGCTTTTCATGTATCTTTTGACTTCTGGTGACTGCAAGGAAAAACAAAAAGTCTTAAATATATTCAAGGCTAAGTGTCCTTTAAACTGCCTCTGATAAAAATGTATTATAGTAAACGACCATAAACTCGCTATGCAGTGATGTAGACAAATGCCCAAAGAGAAAACCCATGTAAACAAGATAAGTAAAACTGTCTTATACATATTTAAGGGATCCATAAATGAGAGCTAGTCATAAACTTGACAAAGGTAATAGAAGATACATGTTAAACTTCATTGCTATAGAATTCAGGTTAAAAGGTGATATAAATATTTTAGTCTTTTATCTGAGACTCTATCATTAAAGATTTAGTCCCTCTTCAACTGCTTTGGGCAAGTGGAAAGGTTTTTGTCCTTTTCATCTTTTTTTTTAACCTTTGCACCTTCTGTTTATTGTTTTAAGTTCTGCTTCTTTCTTCCCGTGTTTCTTAGCTTGTTAAATGTTGATGCGCTATACGCAGGCATATATGCCACGCCCCCACAGCGTTACTAAAAAGAGAGCTGCCAGTTGTCTGATGAAAGGGCTTGCAAACACAGGGATCAATTTTCTACTAATTAGAAATCCATGTTAGTAGTATTATAATTGAGACCCACAAGCCACCTCTGCAACAGCAGGTTGATTCCTTTCTCAGCTCAATGGAGGGCTCAGAGCTAGCTTTTGCCTGTTGCTAAAAGTCCTGAGCAACTTGTTGTAGCTAAAGCTGTTCTGTGCAGTGCCCTAGACTGAGTGATGCCCAGAGGCACCAAGCACCCACAGCTGCTCTGTAATCCCTGTTCCAGAGCTCCTCTCACCAGCCAGCAGAAACACTAGGTGACTTCCCATCCCTGCTCCACGCTCCACTCCCTACCCTCCTGAGCACCATCTGACCCTCCAGGTTCAGCATTTTGAATGCCTTTCAATGCTTTGGTCACACCTTCAGCTCTGACATTGTCCCAGACTCAGCAACTGTAATTAAAAAAACAGCTTACAGGAGGACAGTAGGATCAATTCTTATACCACAGATATTGCAATTATAGATGCGCAAGACGACATGCTCTCCTCCCCACTGTCCACTACCTTCTGCAAGGTTACTTGCTTCAGGAGCAGCTGCTTCTAATCAAGCACAAAGACAAAGTATGAGCAATAGTTCTGTTGCCAGAAGACCCAGATTTTATTATGGCTTTGTGGTGTTTAGTATCTTTCCTAAAATCCCAGGTACTCGCATACTGTATTTGCATGGGAATCTCACCACATTCAATTTCTAGTTCCCAGACTTGCAAAGACGAGTTTAAAAATGTGGCTGAAAAACATAAATTTGCTTTCAAAAATGGAAAAAAAGAAGAAAAACTGCAAATAAACAATTTTCATTTCTTAAGGTCAACATCAAAAATTGTGGCAGGGCTTCTAACCCAAGTGAGGCGTATCAACCAGCAGCGGATACACAGATCCTTATAGTGGGCTTGACTACTCAACATCCCAATTCAGAAACAGCTGCCACTGCTTCACACCAACATCTGGCCCAGCACAATGTAATGACAGACACTGGTCCTTATATAAATAAATATATCCCCCCCGAGGTGTATAACTTCCATGTGGAACATGGAAATGGCTGTTAATGCTGATTACTTGTACACTTAATTTAAACATCATGCAGCTGTTGATCTTGGGTTTAGTTTCCTGTAGCCAGCTTTTAATTTAAAATTAAAAATTGTGGTAGATTTACTGCATCCAGAAGTTTGAGATCTTTACATTTTACTCATTGTCATATAAAAAAATCTCCTAGAACACTGCAAGAACACATTGGTACTTAGGGTCCTGCTCTTTCTCTTCATCTCTCAGCGATTTCCTCATCAGGCAGCTCAATTTCTAAGTGTTTCCCCTCTCACCCCCTACAGCCACTTCTGATAATTGCCTAACTCTGAAAGCCAAGCAAGGTCTTTTCTGGCTTATATATTAGTAGCAGTAGACTGTGAAATCAGAGGTTAGTTAATAAGCCATCAGGACAGTCTGGAGTGTCCCTACAGACCTGGCAGAAGTAATAACACTGATCTATCCATCTAAGTAACAGAATGTAAGTCTGAATGTACCCAGGTAACAGTAAAAAAAGCTGCCTTTCTCAAGCAATTTCTTGTGTCAGGAACCTCAGGAAAATATACCAATATTCAAAAATATTCTGAGATATTTTGCCAATAGAGTTTAATTTTCAGTGTTTATTTTAGATCTGATACTTCAAGGAAAAAGAGAGGAACTTTATCACTTTTTTCCTGTTTGGAGCTTTTCTTATTTAGTTAGAGCAGAGATGGACCAGAATCAAGGCCCTTGATCTAAATACCCCCCCAGTTTCTCCTTGCCAAAAATCAAAATCTGTACAATGTGCCTCTCTCCTCAGTGATGGTCTTAGACTGTGCTGCATTCCCTCTCTGAGCCTGCTTGCCAGTCTGTTTATTTTCTCTTTATCAACTTTTTAGGGAAGAGGCCATTTCACTTTTCCTCTTCTCTCTTCCATCGATTCTTGTTCTGTATTTTTCCCTTTTGCCCACACACAGCACTGCACACATTTTCTTCTCCATTAAGTAAACTCATAATTCATCAAGATGGTGCACTCCAGAGCCAAACAGATGCGGAGCTGTTTTAGAAGAAAAGACAAGGATTGCTCCACAGCTCACTAATAAACGGCATCGATCTTCCTCCCTTTTAAATGAAACATGTTGTAAGTTTCTCTTAGTCATGCTAATTAAAGTATTTTGGCAAGTTATTCCAAGAGTCCCAGACCAAAAAGTGGAGTAAGATGAGATTACAGCATTGGGAATAGCGGACCTATATTTTTAGTTAATGGATATTACGTATTAGAAGAACTAAGAACCTTATTGGCCTAGGAATAGGAAAATAAAGTGCACTTCTGTATTTGAAGCAAGGGCCAGAAGTCTCTCTCTAAGTGGCATACATAATGTTTCTGCAATGTTTCCATGAAATCAGCATAGGAAACAACTCTTATCCAACCACATTTATGAAAGTCTTCAGAAGGGGTTACGATTGGGTTTTTTTCCATTATTCAAAGGATTTAATATATTCAAAGCCAGGAAACATAGTTAACTTGAACATCCTTCTTGCAGCATTTCACAGAATCATTAAGGTTGGAAGGGACCTTTGGAGACCACCTAGTCCAACCACCCTGCCAAGGCTCTTGCATTCCCCCAGAGTAACCACAACCAACACTCACCACAAAGTACACATCTAACTGAAAGGTTCTTTAATCTCACATGGTAACTCCCAAAGTGCAGCTTCTGCTGAGAACCATACATGCTCCCTGTACACAGGAAGGAAAAAGGGCCTCTAAACTGCTTCAGGAGATTAGGGCTTTATTTCCAAGGATGGAAAAGAAGCAGAGGACATTTCTGAAGTCACTTCACTTTCCTGGTAACATCCCTTCAAAGACTTAAAACCCATTCCTTCCCCCAAGTCAAATTCTACTTTTCCAATGTCTTCTTTATCTCCTGTTCTTTTGGACCTATCCAGTTCTCAGTTCTCAAGTTACAGATGCGCTATTGTAAGCCAGAAAAATGCAACCACCTCAGCCTTACCTGATACATCCCCCCATCTCCAGCTTATCTTCCATACCAATAGTCCCAATTACTGCTCTTAATGTCTTATTCTCCTTTATTCCCATGAGAGATTTCTTTTGCCTTCATCCTTAATTAATATGAGCAGTTACCACAAATTATAATTGCTTTGTTGCTCCTGGGGAGTGCATTTTATACCTGCTTCCTCTTCTGCAGCTCAACAGGACAGATTCCTAAGGAGGGCCAAAACCAGAGAAAAGCTGGTCTACTTAAATTTTATGCTACAGTTTGCCAAATACAAAATAAAACTAGAGTTTAAAAAGCAGGGTGCAAAAAAGAGCCAGCTAACAATCAGAGTACAGGATCTTAGCCTCCACAAGTTCACAACTGTCAAAAAAAATAACTCATCCTAATGGGACAATGTAAACAGCACTTTTTACTTTGATAAGCACAAAACATGAGCTCCCATGATGATATAAGTTGTTGTGGTTGGGTCGGTTTTTTTAAATGATAAATGAACTGCTTGATTGTTTTCTCTCTTTTGATAGTTTTGAAAGGAGAGACTGTACAATGGCAGGGAATAATTGAATTGTAAAGACAGAAGCACAGATGGATAACAACTTTCTGTCATTTGTTCCTGAAATTTTCTAAATGAAATTCACATCAAAATGTGAAAATCTGTAAAGCATCATTAATTTCAAGAGATCAGAGCAAGATTTTAAGCAGGAACTATGAAATAGTTTCTGTGTGTACTCTTCTGATGTCTTTCCTATTTCATCTAATTAACAATAAAACAGATGTCCCGTGACAAAATCAGCTTTTTTTATCCAATAACACTCTGACAATCTAAAAATGCCAATCCCTTCACATATGTAAGTTAAATGTCACTGGAGAGAGTTGATGCAATTTAGAGATAAAAGCAAAGTGAATATTAACATTGGCTAACTACCTACTGGGGTGCAAAAGAACTATTGTCTACCCTTCAAATTTAGAGAACTCTAGTGCAGGGAAATTTGGGCTAACCCTGTTCACAGCTCTTAAAATGTAATCTTATCAATTTAACTTTCTTAAGAGTTCCAAGTTAAAAATCTTAATACATATTAATTAAAGTACTCAAAGCTCTTATAAAGTCTTATATTCTGAAGTAACAGTGATCTGTATTTCCTGTCAGTCATTTGTGAGAGCTGGGAATAAAGGAAGACTAAACTTCAACTGAGGAAAATAAACTAGTAATACCATAACAAGGAAATACCTCATTTCCTTTACCTGACTACATAAACATGGGAAAACTCACAGCATTGGTATCCATTTACAACATGTGCCTCAAATATTCCAGCACTGTGAAAGTTCACTCTTAATTACTGCTTCGTGGTATATTTACTGCTAATTTACCACTTGCCCACCTCTAGATGGTGTAGTAGTTCACCTGCAGATTGGAATCAAAGGCAGGGTGCTCTCAGGGCACGGAATTCTCCATTCGCTTATGTTGTTGCTGGGAATTACATATGGAGGAAGGTGGTCAAGACTGCTCTAGGTGGAAATGCCTCTTTTAGAAATATTCACAACCTTGAGTTTAAGAAGGTATCCTCCTCCTATGTCCCCTCAAAGAAAATGAAGCTATTTTTGACATACAAAAGATTCCCTTTAGTACAATATAATTATTCTGAAGACACTACATCTCTTTATGAAATGTGATATACAGTGCTCAGAGTGACTCTGGAGAAGTTAATTATAGTTGCAGTCATGTGTCTTTCCCGATTCATGCAGTTGTGTGATTGACAGAAACTCCCAAAGCAGAATTCAATTAAGTGTAATTTTGATTTTCATAAGACAAGTCTGCCTTTGTTGTAACACCAAAATCAGTTCTGAAACACAGATAAAATAGATATTAAATAATGCAATCTGCAGCTGCTCAGGTAGAATAAATGCCACCAATAATAACGCTGCCACTGTTACCTTCTGCAGACTTCAGAATCTGTTTTCTCCAAAACTGAAATATGAATATCTCAAGTTACAGGATACTGTATGGTATATTTTCAAGGTTATTAACTACCTGATGTGCAAAGACTCACATGGATTTTCAGAAACACCGAGACTCATATTCCCACTGAATCAAGAGGAGTGCAAACTAATCCTCTGAGTATCAGAACTATGAACATATATTGTGGTGGCACCCACCTTCAGCAGATTATAATGTCTGTCACACATCATCTATATAAAGAAGTGCTTTGATAAAGCTGCGTACAGGGATAATGGTACAGCAATGCACTGGTCCATGGGAATAATCACCATGATTTATCATCCAAAAACCTTGAGAACTTCTGTATAGTCATAATAGTACTTATTTTAATTGGTTGAGTACTGTCCAAGATTTGATCAGTACACCCACTCAAATCTTCCTTGCCACACCAAAACCCATTAAAAGCAGTATTCGGTTCTTCCACAGAATCCATGATCTGCTGCTACTTTCCATCTCCCACTCTCAGCACACTGAGGAATAAGATGAAAGAGGCCTCGAGTTTGTCCCTACTGAAGTGGCCTCTGCAAGATTGGGGTCAGTAGCTAAGGCCATCTCCCCCTCCTGCACCCACAGCATGTTACTGTTTCCCAGTACCTGCATGTTGTATCTACCTGTTACCTCTTTTTAAATGGCAAGTACAAAAGCCACTGGCAGCCACTGTAATCACAATAGTAGCATTTTAGGAGTACAGATAGTTTTACAACTTTCAAGCTCTTTCATTCTGCTCTTTTAATGATGAACACAGGCAACAGAAAGGATCCAAATCCCTGAGTTATCACTACAGACTAGCTCACAAAAGAATGGACCAGCCACCACACAAAACATTTCTAGTAAAGGCAATAAGGGAATGCTTTCAGAAACTCAGTTTAGGTTCTGCATCCCAGATGCCCCCACAGAGTATTTAGACGATGGTCTCCTTCCCTAGCAAGCTATTTAGAGTCAAAACAAAACCTGGCCACGGAAAGCGCACTTTCCACTGGATTTCACACATCTGATGTGGAAAACACAGTCAGAGAGACCTGGCGGCAGGTTAAGCTGAGCGTTGTGCAAAAGAACAGGAAAAAAACGGGTCTCAAAAGAAGCATCTGACATTTGAAGGTCAGACAAAGCAGAAGAGCTGCTTCCTTGAAAGCTGAGGACAACCAGTGGTGGCTCTAAACACAGTCTCTGCTGCTCTCTAGTGTCCTAACAATCACCTAGCTCGGCATAACGGGCTCCTGCAAAGAACACGCAGCTATTTCAGTGGAATCTTAGCCTCAGTTAGGAAGGCATATTATTAAATATGAACAACTTAGAAATGTGTAGGCTACTCATTCTATTTCCATGACCCTTTGAGTAGGAGACCTCTTATCTGTTTTTCCTACTTCATACTATTAACCATAAGTTAGAGCAATGCTAAAACAGTTTTATAGGCCGCTAAACTCTTGGAGATTGTTAGGGGATGTTTCCAGTATATGTAATATCATGGGCTAATGAAGGTATTTGGAAATTACTGCAATAGAAGTGAATACACCCCAGGTCCTCAATAAGAAGCTCATGGGTTGAGTTAAGGAGAGGGAAACATCACTCACCAATTAGTCACAGGCAAAACAGGCTTGACTAAGGAAATTACCCAATACAACTCTAAAGGTAATTCTGGACTTCAATTTTTCACTTCTGTCAAACTTTTTTTAGTTCCTGGAATGGTCCAAATTAATTGTCCACCACTGGCTTCTCTAATTAGTACAACACAGCAGGATGCAAGTGTCAGATCATGTTGTCTTATGGTACTACGAAAAGCATATCTTAATACTACTTGTCCTTTAATCAGAGCAGCGGAATTCAGACCTGGAGGGTGGTTTTCAATATCCTGAAGTACAGGCTCATTCTTCTTCACCCTTTAGCTTGTATTCCTGGCTTAGGATCAAAAGGGGAAAAGCACAGAGATTCTATGCAAGAAGCTTGTGCAAGGTCACCACAATAATTATCACTGTACATACACACCCAACTCTGTTGCAGTATGACTTAGGCCTACATCACTTTCAGTAGGTAACATAACATTTTATTTCTTACACAGAATTTTCCTCAGACAAAGACAAGGTAACAACAAAATAAACCAGAAAGTGATTCATGTGATAAATTGGCTTTTATATTCACTTACCCACCTATATTCCTCATCACCATGATTAAAGTATTTCACAGAATCCTGTGAAAGTATAACCAGGGTGCCAAGTAAACACATTAGCACAGAAGCAGCATGAGTCTCTCAACACACTCATGAATGGGCAGAAAGCCTTTACTGGTTATGACAGACAAGTTTGGCACTGGAGAAGGTTTCTATTTTTAGCCCAGTTTCCAAAGAAGTGTGGTTTATGCAATCATACTACGTGCAAATGTTGTGTCTATCATCTGCACCACTATCACTACCGTGCCTAAATAGCCAGCTGTAGCCAAAGTCTCACAAGTGACAGAAATGCATAGGAATTTGGTTTAGATAGCAAGTCTAACAGAAGAGAGTTGGGAAGTGCTCACACTGACTGCAAAGCTCCCAGTCAACAGCAAGACCCACACCTAAGGCTAGGGGCTTTATTTCTAACTCCTCATTGTACCTGTGTTAGAATAACCAAGCGCAGTCAACAGAGTTTCCAGCCAGAGAGCAAGACACATGCTTTACCTCAAAGCAAGTGGAGAGAAAAAGCAAATGGATCAGCAAGAGAACAAAATGGGATGTGACGAGAAAGGATTGAAAAGGAGGCTGGGGATTCTCTGTAGCCACAGAGCAGTGGGCAGAAATCCCACCTCAGCCTGGGTTTGTTTTAGCCTATACATTGCACAGACCCAAAGAATGATCCCTTCCCCAAAGCACTGTGCATTTAGTAACACAGAAAGTGGGAGGCAGGAGAGAGAGCGTGTCACTTGCTGCAGAGTATAAAGCAGAGATTGGATCTGAGGTCATCAGATGATTGAGAGTCAGTTTAACACTTGTGGATATTTGTTTTTAACTAAATTAAATAAGGACTTCTGAAAACTGCAAAATCAGGCCTTTTTATTTATTTAAATTGCCTTTCATATTGTGTTACTAAAAGTATTGAATGACATTCTCAGCTGCTGTTCCCTTAGTAGCTGGAATTTTCTGCCTCTGTCAATTTCTAATGCTGACATTTTACTTTCTTTTTTAATCTTTGGGCCCAAGGCAAATTTTTCCACCCTGATTTCCTTACAAATATTTGGGGCTTGCTCCTACATTCCTTGAAGCCAGTGAAAATCCTGAATGAGCAGGGAATGCAGAACCAAACCACAGAGTAATTTACGTTTTCTGTTTTACTTTCTTTGAAAGTCCCTGAAGAGATGTATCACTGTTTATTACCACAATAAAACATTTTTAATTCACTCAAGTGAGTTAATGACTGAGAAACCTCACAGTTATTACTGAGCTGGCAAAGCATAATTGATTACTATATTGTTTTCTGAAAAGCAAAGCTAATATAAGCTTTTTTCCTTGTTAAGTACACCTGTACTTGATTACTTGTTATAGTGCTTTACTGCCAAATAGCAAAGCTTCTGTAGTGTGCTTGAAACCCCAACAATGTGCAGGGTTGCAAGAAATCTGTAACTTAAAAACCCAGGGAGAATCCAGTATCTTCAAATGCAGATGAGTTGTGGGAAGTACCACAAATAAGATTAATAAAAGCCCACTAACAGTCTCCCCTTTTTGCTTTTATTTCAAGGAGCTCAGTCAACAGCAGCTATTCATCAAGGCCCTGACTTCAAGCACGTCTATGAGAAGATTTATCCTAGCTATGTCAGCTTTATTTACCTGTTCCATATGGCCATAATATCAAGTTATGAGCTGACTTACAGACTGTTTGTTGGTTTTTCTTAGCCTAAGACCTACTGGGCACAATGGACCCTTATTGCTGCAGGTGCATCTGGCTGCTCCACTAACACAAATAAAGAGTGCATTAATTTCAGTGCAGTTACTCCTCATTTAGTGACATGGAGGAGGATCACACATAGGATGTCAGGACTCTGCTGGCTCCACACAAATCCTGGTAAAACAGGAATACCTGAAACACCAAACCAGCTTTGACCACACAGTGGCAGCAGAATCAAGACACTGCTCAAACAAGTCTTGTAACAAAAGTGTCACGGGAGCAAATTTCCTGTAGCTCTTGTTTAAGAGGAAAATAACCTATATAAAACACATCAGGTGAGATTCATAACTGAGAGCTGTAGGGAATTTCTGAAAGTTAAGCCCTCCATTCTCCAGCTTGAGGCAAACTACTTCGGGATACCAAATTTTGCTCTAATGACCCAATGTGTGTTCCGAGCCTGACTGAAAGCTGTGCAAAAGAGCAAGCCCAGCCACTGACTGCCTCTTAAGAGCTCCAGAGGAAGGGTGAAGAAAATGAAACGAGGTTACGTACCTCACAAGCTACTGTAAACACAGGAGGAGGCAAATCCAGTCAGCATTGTGTTGGAAGCCTTCAAGAAACATTCTGGAGCTAAATGATTCCAACCCAGTTAACTGCACCACGCTCTTGCAGTTTAATGGGAGATTTGCTCAGACAACAACTGTAAAATAATTAATTAATTAATAAACAGTAATATTGAGCATAAGTAGAGGGCTTGATCTGCTTCCCACTTGCGCGAGTAACTCAAGACCAGCTGTCTCACTGTCCCAGTCTTTCTATTTATGCCACCCACAGACAGTGTGAGATGACAAACCAGCTTGGAATCACAAAGGAGCAAGGTTAGCCATGTCTTGTTCCTGGTGATGATCAGAAGAAAGATAGCACAGGACCTCCTCCCTACCATCAGATAGGCCTCCATGATGGAGTGGTACCCCAGGACAGTCCCTTTGTCCAATACCTCAACCCAAGGAAGCAACTCATCTCAGCCACTGTAAAACAGAAGAAGTTAACATACTTTAGAGCCTGCAGGCCCAGGCTGCATGGCCCATACTACACAGCATCCACTTGTCAAAATATCCAGTGCAAGACTCTTACAGTATTCAAACAGAGCAAATAAGAGGCAACACAAGAAAACAAACACCAGATGGAATGGAGAAGCAGGATGAAGAAAAGAAAATGTTCTGTGGTCTGCAGAATTCACAAAGCCTCTTTGAGGAAATAGGCTAAATAGCAGGGGTTGGAGGGAGGGGCAAAATAAGAGATTGGGAATTTCTCCTCTTGTTCCAGAGCTCTGCAGGGTCTCTGCTCCAAAGCCAGCACTGTCCATCTCTGCACACCCCTGCTGTGCTGCTCTGACTCCCACTGGGGTGGACTTTGGGGCTAACAGCTTGAAGGGATCGGAGGAACCTGGCCTAGGAAACTGCCACAGAGCAGGCAACCCTGTACACAAGACAGCAAGGAATGGTACATCAGCTTCCCCAGCAGTTTGTAGGGAAAACTGTGGTTTCCAGAGCTCTACTGCAGAAGAGAGCAAAACACTGTAAATTAATCAGCTGCCCTCCTCCAAACCAAGCAAGCACACTGGTGAAACCAGGAGTGAGGCAGGAAACACAGAAGCACTAAAGGCAAAGTGAATCATCCACTGCATTAAAGAAGTTTGTCAGGGGATGGATGCATGCAAACTTAGAGGAGGAGGGCAGCTTTTATGCACCACAAACATTTTTCAGTTGGCTGTGGCCATTTAACTGAACAGAGAGTCATCTGCCTTAATCATTTCTATTAAATTTATTATTCATTAACCACATGAATTATTTAAACTTGAAACTAAGGATCCTGGAAGCCAGAGCAAGACACTGACTGCTTTCAGTTCCGATAGTTGGCAAGCCTGTCTTGCGCTACTTCCAACCTGAAGTCCTAAGCATGTCAGACCCGGTCTTGGACTGCTTTAAACCTAACACTTTAATAGCTATGTCATTCCCTTCATTTTATCAAGCCTTTATGGTTGATGACATTTTTTTCTTCCTCAATCAGATAACTTAAAGTTTGCTTCAAAGCAAAACCTGAGGTTCTAACAGAATACCAGGACTCCAAAAGTCAGAACATGTAGAAATCCTTTTAGTACTACAAAATATTCATTAAGTCACTAACATTATAGCCAGTACTTGTAGTTCATGTTTGCTGGATGTGATAGTTGTTCTTCTTTCTCTCTTTCTAACTGGCTATTGTACATGAGGAAAGCCTGGGCTGAGAAGGACATGACACTTCATCTGTGCTCCAGGTAACTCTCCTTAAGCCCTCAGGAGCTCTTTGATAGAAGAGGAAGTTTAACCAAAGCCTTACAAATTGCAATCAGACTCCTAAACCACAGCATCATTTTCTTCTGTGTTTGCCTGCAAGAGGGATACTTCTTAACCTCTGCACTTCCACTACCAACATTTGAACAAGAGCTCGGCAGGCACCTTTAAAGTTTTAAACATGATTATTGAAACAAAGAGGATTAGGAGAAACTACTACTCTTACAAACCCAATCTCCTGCATCCTCCTAATCATGTCTTTTTTAGCCTTTCTCAGGAGAGAGGCTGCTTCCTGAGCCTTTTCAAGCATTCTGTACTGCTACTTGGTAACTAAATCTCAGGAAAACACAAACTGAAGAAACAGCACCTAGTGGGTTTTTTCTTCAAAGGGATTTTAATTGCAATTAGGTAGAAGACACTTTGAAAAGTACAACACATGCAGTCACAGGAATCTGCTACTGAGCCTAGGGAGAAGGGCTGAAGGTTTAAGAGCCAGAACAAAGGACAGAGTTACCGAAGAGATTCTGTTAAAGGCAGATGTGCCAATTAAAGTACAAACTACATGGAGGAAGAAATAGTGTTGCCATAGAAGTCAAAAAATAACTCCTTTCTTCTGGTCAGATTATGAGCTGGTCATTAAAAGCTTTCTGCCCAAGACATGGCATGCGGTCTACTGGCTAGAATATTTTCATGACAACATTTTAAAAAAATACTAAACATTGAATAATAAATACAATATTAAAAAAATAAGAAAGGTCTGAACTCAGATCCAGCTCCTCCAAAATTCAGTGGGTTTGGTTCCCTTGGACCTCATTCCTGTAGAACTATGAAATAGCTAAAGAAATCTTAAAGGGAGCTTATAAGAAAGACGGGACAAACTTTTAAATAGCGTCTGTAGCAGTAAGACAAGGGGTAATGGCTTTAAACTGGAATAAGGTAGATTTAGACTAGCTACAAGGAAGACAGTTTTTACAATGAGGGTGGTGAGACACTGGAAAAGGGTGCCCAGAAAGGCTGTAGATGCTCCATCCCTGGACCCATTCATGGTCAGTTTGAATGGGGCTCAGAAAACCTGATCTAGTCGAAGATGTCTCTGCCCATGGCAGGGGGACTGAAGCAGATGATCCATAAAAGTCCCTTGTAACACAAACTATTCTATGAAATAATTTTCTCTAATTTTTGACCTTTTTATTAGATGGTATTTTCAGAGAATGCAGTTTCCTATTTTTGCAATTCTTTCTTATGGAAGGAAAAAGAAAGTTAACACAGAAAATTACTTTTAAAACAAAGTATAATGAAATGATGTAGACAAACATGTAATTTGAGATGACTTTCAACTCTGCCTAAATGCAGAATAGATAACTTAAAGGGAACAGATATGCCAGATAATTTCATACTGACCATGGCCACATGACTTTTTCAAGTTATTGGTAGATAACCCAGAGATATGCATTACATGCCCTTCCAAAACTTATTTTTCCTCAATGAGGAGTTAGTTATTCACCAAAAAATAACCCACATCTATAATTATTTTCCTCTTCACTAGCAATTCTACTGTGCTGAAATTACTACAGCAGTAGTCTTTCCATGTTCAAGAAGCATATTCATTATCCTGGTACTAACCTGATTTTCAACATCAATATGAAACAAATTTAGAAGCATCGAATAGTTAGGGCTGGAAAGGACCTTAAGATCCTCCAGTTCCAACCCCCCTGCCATGGGCAGGGACACCTCAGGCTAAAAAATATCACCCAAGGCTCTGTCCAACCTGGCCAACTTCCCTGGGCAACCCATTCCAGTGCCTCACCACCCTCACAGTAAAGAATTTCTTCCTTATATCCAATCTAAA
>JANRGW010005457.1:0-22813 GCA_024733675.1 Psilopsiagon aymara
GATGAGAAAGTTGGGGCTGTTCAGCCTGGAGAAGAGAAGGCTGCATGGAGACCTCATAGCAGCCTTCCAGTATCTGATAGGGATGCTGGGGAGAGACTCTTCATTAGGGACTGTAGTGGCAGGACAAGAGGTAACGGGTTCACACTGAAACAGGAGAAGTTTAGATTGGATATAAGGGGGAAGCTCTTTACTGTAAGGGTGGTGAGGGACTGGATTGGGTTGCCCAAGAAGCTGTGAATGCTCCATCACTGGCAGTGTTCAAGGCCAGGTTAGACAGAGCGTTGGGTGATGTAATTTAGTGTGAGGTGTCCCTGCCCATGGCAGGGGGGTTGGAAGTAGGTGGTCTTAAGCTCCTTTCTAACCCTAACTATTCTATGATTCTAAGAAAGTTTGAAATAAAATATCATTGCAAATAAAGAAAAAAAAGAGAAGCTGTACTTATTATAAGAAACTGTACTTCAGAACAAAAGGATACAGTTATAGTGGCACTGCAGGACAGATTTGCGTACCAATGCTGTGTGCCTGAAGTTCTACATCAGTAGATGAGCAGTCAGCCTCCAGAAGGGATTCCTTTCCAAAGTATCCTTCAGTTCCACCTTGGAAAGTCTCACACCGGAAACAGCCATTACTCAACTCATAACAGAGGATTTTTCACACGTAAGTTATCTCCCTATAATTGTACCGGTGCCACATTGCTCCCTGGGTTCATGGACCATCTTTGCAGTAATTTTTCAACCAGATGGTTGTCCTCAAATGTGGTTACTGAACAGCACATTAAAGAGTTCACAACAGAATATGTACTGCATGTATAAACATGACATGAAGAATGGCTAGGGATGAAACCAGAAGGAAGTAATACTGCAACTGAAAGGGATGGTCCCACTTCAAACCTCACTTCTCTCCCTCTCCCTCCATTTCAAGGAGCGAGAAACAACCTTAAATATCTAGACAGAATGTTAATCTTTTTGTGAGGCATTTATTATTTTTTATTAGCATTTTAAAGTTCAAACCTCCAGACTGTAGCCAACTCTTATTAATTTTTATTTGCAACAAAATTCATACATGACAAAGTAAATAAAAAAAAAAATTGAAAGCTATGAAGATGTGGATAGTTACAGCTGAGTCTTACTGACATCATAAATCATGAAAGACCCTAGAAGTACTTGTAACTATGTCACTCTAAATTTCCCTTTGGGCATTCTGTGCATTATTACACACGCTCTTTCTATAAATGCAGATTTAAAAACCCCATGAGCTTCAAATGGCACTTTATTATGGAGCATTTAAATCACTTCTGAGAGTAAGATCAATTTAAGCATGCAGAATTTTTATTAGTGGCACAAAAGAGGAGTCCAGCTGTTCCTATGGAGCAAACGTGTGTGAACCAGGCTTCAGAGCAATTTCTGCTGTGCCAGCCACAGTGTTAAATGTTGGCCTAGAGGGACTTCTGCAGAACAGAGTGAACTGAGTCTGCAGCACAGCTGAGGAAACACTGCCCTACATTTTGCATTTCTTATTAGAATGACCTAGTCCTCAAATCACCCAAACAAGCCTGTCAGAGATCTTGATCTCATGGCAGCAGGCACTGTGAATAAAACAATGTTAAGAGGCTTCTCAGGCTCTCAGTAAATGAGAGGAAAAGGGTGGGGGGTGGGAGGTGTCAAGTCTAAGACATTTGTCAGTCTAAGAAGAGCATCCCTGTTCTGGGAACCAGTGAGTTTGGCCATTGCAACTGTATAGTAGACTGGCACATTATCTGTTTTAACCTAATCTGTTAACACCAAATTCAGTTGAATTTCTAAGTCAAATGCATGAGCTCACTCTTCACCACCAGGAATATTCCTCCTAATTCAGAAATCACTGTTACAGTGCAGGTAGCTATGTCACCACAGTAGTAGCACCCACTGGAGCTAGTAAAGTTTGCACCAGTTATGAATTTATCTATCTATCTCTGGAGCCATTATTTTTTTCCAACAGAGCACTCTTCTCCCAGTGAAATATATGCCTTTTTAAACTCATAAGGAACATTTACCAGAATAATTGATCTTTTTCTCTGAGAGCTACCAAAATAAAAAAAAAGAAAAATAAGTCAGACAGAAAAATGAACTAGGTCTGCCCTGGTTGGCCCCTGATGGAAATTGCAGAAAGAAATGTTTTAATTGCCAAAAAAGGTTCCTTTTGCCAAAAATCATGTCTTTATGGAGCTTGTCAGGAGTTTTCAGTTTCTGTCCAAAAAGCTGCCAGAATGAAATCCAATCACTAATGACAGCAGGATTAAAAGTGCACAGACTGGCAGTCTGAATAGCAGTTTATAATAGAATGAAAATGTTGTGGATTTCACATAGTTGATTCATTACAAACTTTTTTATAGGACATAGATTTTGATAGGAAATGCCCATCATTTTATCTCGTGTCATTTCCTGAATACATGGAAAATGTCGTACTGGAATACTGAAAACCTGAAGTATTACTCAAAGTACATTTCCTTTTCTCTAAGGACATTTGAACAGTTAATAAAATTAATTAGACATGGGTATTATTTGAAATACAACAATGTTTGATTCCTTCCCAGTCTGGAACACTGGCCTTGATTCATACATTTACCCAGGCTTCTTTACACTCTGTTCTCTACAAGAGGGGGCAATGCAAAAGGACTATAGCAGTGCCCTGTCATGTGCTAGCAGGTCTCTAAATCTTGAATAGATTTTAAGAGGCAACTCAAAGTAATTAACTAAGTATTGTATGATATTAGTTTGCAGCATATAAAAGTGGAATGCACTGCATGAAGACTTCATAAATATGATCTATAGAAAGAGGTGGTATGGAAGTTAAATGGTTCTGTTTTCCGCATCTTTAAACGCAGGAATTTCTTACCAGCAGAACAATTGAGATTTTGAGCATGTGAAAGAAGTTTACACCTCAACAGAGTATTAAACCTTCTTCCTCTCTTTGGTGACTATTACCTTAAGTTAGCTAGACTGAGGTTAGAGGTACACCTGTCTGTGCAGCATTTTTACTCATTCAGCTGCACATGTATGCACATGCATGCACACAAACACTCAGAGCAGCTCTTAGCTCCCCAGCCCTTCAGCACAAACACTTGGGGCTAAGAAGATCCCACATGCAAACTTTGGAAAAGATGTGTCAACCCTTCACTACTGTTAGAAGCTGATCCATTAAATAAAGCACTATTTCAGAATCTGGATCGGATCAGAGTTGTCAGGATAAATTCCAACATGAACCACCGTAATAGAGCTGCACTAACATAAATCAGCCAGTCAGGTATATTTTGGTGTTTTATAAATTCAGAGCTTAATACAAGAATCTAAGTAGTGCATCTCCTTCATTCATCCATGGAGCAGCAATGTCACTGCATATTTACCTGCATGTACACTGAAGTCAACTATTTAGCTTAAATACAAGATTAATTTTACCCACAATTTTAATTCATATTGTAATAGATATCTCAAGTATGAGACCCTCCTGAAGAGAAAAAGCTATACCTTGTAACAGTAGTACGTCAAAAAGTTTGGAAATGAAAGCATGCACTTTTTGGCTGTTTTACTGAAAACATTTGACACTTTTCTTGTCCCTGTCAAATCAGAGTTAATGCCTGTGGATTTTATTAAATTTATTCCTTTCATGTGAATGTTCAAATCACATCTTTGAGATGTCTTATTTTATGTATTATATGTATATAATACAATAAGGCACAGGGACTATTATTTTGTATTTGTAACAGAAAAATGTGAAAAGTTCCTGATGCAGTTGTATTGTTCCTTAATACCCTCTGAGGCACCATTGTCTTTAGTGGTAATGTATTCATGTTCACTATACCCCTTGATTAAAGACAAGCACTGTTTGGATAGGACACAGTGGTGGTTTTGACACAGAAGTGTTAAAAACTAAGAACCAAAATGAAAAATAGTGTAACTAATAAGTTTGGACCACATTGTGTCTGCATTTCTTAAGCATTCTACTGCTAACAAAGTGTTAACCGAGGAGATTGGCAAGCTATTCTCCCCCCATGATATGGATAGTAAAATAATGAAGATCAGAAATAAATCAGTGCTGAACAGCAAGACATCCACTAAACCCAAGAATATTAATAAAGACTTATCTGTTCATCTTCAAAAGTATACCTCCCTCTCTCCCCCACAAAACCCTATAACCAAGAGCTCCTTTTCCTCAGAAGCAGATTTTGGGGAGATAACATTGATTAGTGTGAGAAATTATTGCACAGGTTGATGAAAGCTCTATATAAACATGAAAGGTCCTTTGAGCTCCATTAAGAAGAATCTCAGCTGCTCTGAAAAATTTGAAAAGAAATAAAAAGACAAAGCCCTTGCTCCCTTCATGTCAGTTGGACTGGACTGATGGCATAAAAAGCTATGATGTGCTATACTCTGGGGACACAAAAGATTTGGGCCCTATAATTCAAAGCACTGAAGAAAACAAGATAAAATATTCTTCATGAAGGCTGTAAGAATTTATTCCTTAAAAATCACGAAGAGATGGAGGGTAACTTTGAAGTTTCTCCAAGAGACATAAATAAGCAGCAAACAAAAACCAAACAACAAGAACCTTTATGATGCCCTCACCTTTTTGGAAATTCTTATTCAGCAGCAGAGCTGTTTTCAACTCAGTAGACAGTTTCATCTTCTCTCTGTTTATTACTGTGATTACTGCAAAAGAAAGACAGAGGTTCCTTATTTCTGTTTTCGAATGGGAAAATATCATCGCAGAAACTGCATCTAAGAATATGCAGAACTGAGGTGGCTTTAAATAAGCAATTGGTATTAAATATACCAATACATCCAGTAATTTCAGTTTAGAAGTGCTATACAAATCCCTTGTTTATATTCATCTAGTCTAAACTAGAACCGTATGTTTTCAATAAGGATCTTTGTTTTTTCTCTTCACTCTTCTACATGCTTTAATTATTTTAATGACAGAAACACATCTTCCACCTTGGAGCAGATTTTTGGCAGATGATGATTTTGCCAAGCAGTGCCATAATGCCAATCTACTATGCCATTTATAAGTAATGTTTGCTGTTACTTCTTGTTATTTTACATTAAACTTCCCAAAATCATTTGACCAATCATACACACCTAGTCTTATAATACTAGGAGAATAACAGCTGTCAAGAGATTTCTTCTTTTTCTAGGCCTGTCAAACTAATCAGTTGACTACTGTTAGGAGTTGTCAAATACAGTTTTTGGAAAAGTGATTAAAAAAAAAATAGAAGTGACAAAGTGATCCAGATACTTTACTGTTATAAAAGAATAAGTAATAAGAATCCTTAGCAGAACTTGTCCTCAGCCATCCTGAGGACAATGCAAAGCATTTTCTATTTATCTCTTCGTTGCAATACCATGAAAGACAAGTCTGACACACGAAAACCATCACAGCTAAAGAGTACTGATCTTCTGCCTATCTTCTAGATTGTTGATGTCTCAACTGCATTACTTGTTCCACGGAAAACACTTTCCTTCTCCCATCTTACTTGAAAGGGTGTGTACTAGAAATGAAGACCAAAGAGTAATAATTGTTTTTAAAATAAAAATGAAAGACAATATTTTAAGCATTTGTCAAAGACTGATCTTGTCAAAACCAAATGTGTAGGGCAATGCAAAAGATACTGCCTTGATTCAGCAAAGAATTCTTTTCCTACATAGAAGTGGCTGGCTGTCATTACTGTATGATTAGCCATTAGCTTAGCCATTATTACATGACTAGCATCCTGCAGCTCCTCTCTTTCAAAACTATTCAGAGCCGTTTAAGTAAAAAGTCTTGATTTATACATCTGAACTGACCTAAAATTATACATATAGGAAAATCTTTTTTCTCAAAGTGTTTTGTCAGAACTATCTCTCTTCCCCTGCCCCTTATCCCACACCCTTTTTCTTAGGAAAATTCAAGTCCCACTTCAGTCAACATAAGCTTTGGCTTTGACCTTGATGGAGCCAGGATTTCAACCCTAAAGGGTCAGAAAAGGAAACTAAAGAAGCATTAACCTCATAATTCTCAGTCTGAAAGACAGACAGAAAAATAGATTAATGGAGTCTCAGCTTGCCATTAACCAAGATAACGTATTAAGCAGAGAAAGAGACAATTCCATGCACTGTACTTTCCATTATTAATCAAAAGATGGACCACCATAGGAAAATAATTGAAAATTTAGCTTAAAGGGAGAGTGGTGGGAGGAAGAATAACATTAAATTCAATTGAGTTATTCTCTTATCCATCAAAGAAATGGCTGAATATGTTGTCTATTTCAGTCTGGTCTATTCCTTGGCCTTTCAGGTTTTTTTTACACAGTTCTCATCCTTAACAGTTACAACTTGTACACAAGACAGAAACTATTCATACTGATCTTACTGAAACTTACTGCCACATTTTTTCATATCTGATTCAATTCTCTTGTCCATTTGCTCCCGGTGTATACTATGCTTTTGTGTTATTCCTCCGTGCACATTTGAAAATTAAAGTAACTGGAAAGGTCACATTCTTTTTTTCTATGAGAAATCATTTTTGCTAGCTACAAATTGCCATTTCCCTATCTAGGGAAAATCCCAAAACAAATTCTCAGAACATTTCTAAAAGGATTTAGAAATAATCATAATTAATTGTCTAATTGCCATTTCACTTTCAGAATTAGTAATGTGTTATAGTCCCAATTTTGCCAAACCCTCACTGACTAAAAATAATATTGCTCATTCAAACAAGCAGAGAAAGCACTTGGAACAGTGTACCCAGTGCATCAAAGAATCGGGTCAATTTTCAGGCTCTGCTGTACTTACTTAATGGCAATTAAAACGACCAATTAGTCTCTTGTCATTCAGTGATTGATCATTTGCAGGCACAACACATTATTTAGCTATTTGCAGCTCTTTCAGGGACTCATCAAGGTAAAGGGAGATGACTGTTTATAAAAGGCTTCCACTCTGTAATGTAACTCTAGAGGGTACACAAATGCACTAAAGAGAAAATGGTAGTAGAAACAATGGGCATTTTAGAAGTGAACGTGTCAGCCTCTGTTTGTTTTCCACTACAGTGCAAACATTATCCGAGATATGCAATCATACCTGCCACATCATTCTATTAAGACCAAATAATCTTATTTTCTAAGGACATAAATGCAGCTCCTCTGAGTACTAGTCAAGAACGAGTCACACAGTTCATCACAAGAAGTTTCCTCTACCAGTCAGAACACAACTTCCAGCAGACTCCACCACAGATCTACAGATTCACACACATCTCTTTCCAATAGCAATGATCTCTGTACCTCATATATACACTTTCAGTCTTACTACAGCTGAGGAACAGATGGTCTGCATACTTACTTGTTTTTTTAAATATGTGATATAGCCTTTTTAAATCCAAGGCGCTTAAAATGAACCAAGATAATACTGAAGCACAGAGTGGATTAACACTTGTATTAGGGTCTTTCAGCATGAAGAATATAATCAACAGAGCCACAAGCGTTCTTCAGGTAGAAAGTAGTTGTCTCTTGTAAACCAGTTCTTTTGTTATACTCCACTGATTGTATTGATGAGTTCTCCATTAACTGTAACAGGAGCTTAGATATTAGCTCACATTTACATAGCTACATGCAGAAACCTTTATTTGTGTTTTAACATGGAGCTGTTTCCATCTTAGGACAGCTGAGCACTTTAGTCGTGCCCTGCAGTGACAGAGTCCCTCTCCTGTCTCCTTGTATTTCCTCCCTACACCTTCCCAGAAAAGGGCGGTGGCCTGCCTGAGGGTTTATCAAACGCAAGCTCTTGTTGGGCAAGTGTCATATCCAAGCCTCAGGGGCTTTAGTTCTGCAGCGGTTATTTACTGTTTCAGCAGCATTGCACAAGGGTAAGGATAATTACACTCAGGTAGTCTTGTTGCCAGACAGGCATACCTGCCTCCTGCAAGCACTTGAGCACCTCAAAGGCACTGAACAGTGTTTCAATAGGCCTTCAAAATGATCTAATGTGCAGTAAACATGTTAGTGCCTTTTTTTTCACGATCATCTCAACACTGCAAAAAGCCAGTTCTCTCTGTAAAGCTCAAGCTAGATTCTTCCAGAGTCACCATCATCACTGTATCCAAGCACAAGATACGTCAGGAGAACTTTTGAGATGACAAATGTTTTGAGCACTTGTCCCAGCATGGTACTTACTTGCCGGCTGAGGTTAAACCACGACCATTTGTACTACCATTTGGCATAACAGGACTGTTTAAGTAATAGACAAGTCAGCACAACCTGGAGACAAGACCTTGGACTGCATGATAAATAGCATTGTGATGCCGAGGGAGAAAAGATGACTATGCTTAGACTTAGTAGACCTAAGCACCAAAGTGTAACAGCTTAAGGGACTGATCATTCTGAATAGGTCTAGCCTTACAATGAGCAAGGGCCTGCTGTCAGTGATGTAGCCCATGTGGAGCAATGGATCTGAAATCACCTGGTTTGTATTTCATTGCTATTTGTGCAATATACAGTCATCCAACTTGCCTGTCACACCACTCGTCATGCCCAGAAATAGGGTCCTTGTTGAGCTATTTTTCATTTTCAGCTGTTTCACTGCAATAATACGATCTTACGAGACATTTTAAAATAATGTTTTCATATAACAACCATAGTTTTTAATTTCTGCTTTCAGTCTCCAAAGAAAGAATGGTCATTCTGTAACGTAATAAGAGCTATTTACTGGTATCAAAACCACAGACTTACTGTAAGTTAGTTATACAGCATTCAAAATACAATGTAGTTCTTCTCTTTTTTTTTTTAAGCCCAAAATAATTTATTGTCATAATCACATCAGCACTGTCACAGTGTTAAAAAAAAGAAGGAACAAATTGTTGAAAAGCAGACTGTGAAATACTTGTAAGTTACTATTTAAATTGCTGTTTAATAGATCGACAACAAGCTAGTGGCTAAATGCAATTTAAGTCTGACTGGCAGTTTAATTGTCCTTTTCTTTTTTACTGTTTTATATCTTCTCTTTTCTGACTCAGGCTCCCCAACGACGCACGTAAATACTCACTAGTTCACATAATGGTACTGACTGCTGAAGATCAGAATTTCATCTCTTATCTTCACTGCAGAAAGAGGCAGAGTCTTTCTTCCATGTCTGTTTAGAGAATCTACCCACCTAGGTTTTTCTTGTACAGCAATGTAAGGTTTGGGAGGTAAGCCCCCCCCCCCCCCAACAACAACAACAACACAGGAAAAACCCAAATCCCACATCCCAAAGAAATCCAAGAAAACTCAGATCTCAAAATCCAAACCCTTTAATTTCTAAGCACATAAGAGGCATGCTTTTTGTCTGGGCCTGCTATTTTCTAGTTTGGATTAAATGAGACTAACTTTATTTACAGTACATACCTGCAGTTTGATCCAAAGCTTTTCAATATCCATGGATTCACTCCCACTGCCACCCCCACCGGGATCTGAATCAAAGCTTTTCTGAAGCTCTCAAGCCAGTGCTGTCCAAGCCTTGCCAGCTCTGTCTGGACCCAAACCTTTACAGATTAATCCAACCTCCTCAACTCTGTAGATGTCACTGGGGAAGCTTGACTTCTCCAAACGAAATCTGTCTAACCTCTTGAAACACTTATCTGGGCTCCCAATTTGATGTGACTGACACATCTCCAAACTGTCAATTTTCTGCAGTCCCCCCCATTGCTCCGTATACCACTTTGTCGGGGGTACAGAAGATCAAGAAGACCTCTTCATACCACTCAAATTACACAATGCACCCACCCCGAAGTCACTGTGATAAACAAGAAGTAATATATAGAAAAACGTATTGGTTTTAGAAGCCCTCCTGTCTGGCACAAATTATCCTCCTTTAATTATGATGAAGAAGCTGTGCTGGTGCTTATCAATTTACTCATCACAGAAGTCAGCATTGGCCATAAAAGCATTTATCAATTTATATGGATATAACAGTGAAACAACATGACAGAGAAAATAATGCTGATTGGCACTCTATTTTTAAATTTACCTGGCCTTACTGTTGAAGTAGTGCTGACATGGTGTCACAGGATGGGAGGAGAGAAATGGATTCTTATTTGGTTTACACTACAAAGGGAATGTTTTTCATATATTCATCAGTCCAACCTCTTTCAACATACTTCACACAGAAAGATCCTAAGGAAAACTGGATTTTCAGAAGTGAGTAGAGACTCCTAAAGCAGACTTACTGACAAAAAATACTTCCGGTCAGTTCCTCATGTATTTTAAAGCTTCTTTTCCTCCAAACATTTATTTCAGCTTCTTTTCTCCCTTCTTATCTTACTCCTCCTTACCCTCTCCAAAAGTTCCCATCTTCTCAATTGCAGCAAATGTTAAGCCAGTTGTTTGAGTGATTGCATGCTAAAGGAGGAGAAAGAGTCTAGGGAAGGTTGATACAAGGGATAAGGGATGCTGTCAGAAGGAAGAAAAAGAAAGGGGAACTTCTAAATTTGATTCTAAAATGTCACACTTATTGTCTGCAAAATTAATCTATGATGTTTAATTTTATTTACAGATCCAATAACATGATCAAACAAACTGAATTTATACTAATCGTAACCAGTCAGATTTTGTTCACTATATGTGGCTTTTTCCGGTTAGAGCATGTACATGTAAAAGCATATTTGCATTTTTTACACTTGAATTTTCAATAAATATCTTTGCTCTGTCCCTAAACTTGCTGCATTCTGATGGCATAGTAGGGACTGTCTCTTGTAGCTTCTTGTGCAATCAAAAAAGTTTCCAGTTATCCTTCAGGTTTACTCTGTAGCATGTAAACTCCCGTTATGATCCTTGATTTTTCTACCACCTAATACCTTGGCAAGCATTCCACATTTTCTTGAAAGCTATTTCCTTTCTTAAGCAGACAACCTAAATTTAGTAAATCTGGGATGCTGATGACCTCTACTCCTATTTATCCACAATTAGGTAATTCCACAATCACTTTCAGGGCTCTTTCACCAAGTTATTTGTCTTTGTGTCACTGTGTTATACACTTGAAATGAACTGTTGTCTGCCTGACTATCCAGATCTTGTCTGGAAGAACAGACCTATCAGACCTTTTAACATCAACGTTATTCAATCCTAAGTCAGACACATTGGCTGTTAGGAAGAGGCCTTAAGCATTTTAACCTTATAGCATGTAAGCACAGTTTGATACTGAGCTGGTTCAACCTTTTTCCCACCCACTCTCTCTTTCCTCAGTGTATAAAACCAGATCCCAGATTTGCAGTGCTCAACCAAAAGCCAGAGAGATTTTGCTAAACCTATATATATATATATATATAGTCACATCATAACAAACATTGTAACTGAGGGGAGAAAAAGAGAAAAAAACCAAGAAAAAATACAAGAAAACAAGGAAAAAAAGAGAGAAATTAAACCAGGAGCAAGTGTTCTCTTTTTTGATAAGACACATAGCTTTCTTATTTAACTCCTATCCTCAGTAGCCATCTCCATAGGGCAGGTAGAGGCAGAGAAAATACTTCAAAGCCTCAACCTTATTCCAAACTGAATTAATGAACCTCAACAGTTTTATCTCAGCTCACATGTAGCATGTCACCAATGTCCTAATAGCATTGCATATCTGTTTCTGTAAGAGCCACATAACAGAATTTCTAAACTCTTCCTTAAATAAGAGGCTCCTCTTCGTCATGTCCTCTGGGGTAGGATCACCAGGGTGGCAGCTGAGAAAGTCACAGGTGAAGAACTGGCACAGAATAAGAGAAAACCACATAGAAGCAGGGATATAGAAGAAGAGCCTACTCTCAGGACAGGATGAGCAGAATCACTACAAACTCAACCCTCAGACAGCCAGGAAAGAGCGCCAGGGAAAGCTGAAGGAAGAAAGAGGGGAAAAACAGAAAGGAGCCTTTCTTTCCTGAAACAGGATTTCTTCCCAAAGAACTTGATCTTTCACATGTGCAGGCTTAAAACTGTTTGACTCTAATGCAGTTCTGTCCAAGAGGACTTCAGGACTTGACCCCATAGCCTGAGAGCAGAGAAGCTGTCTAAAGAACAGCTTGTAAACTACATTCAAATCAAGACATAGAAATACGATGGAGATGCACATAGTATCTGTAACATTGTGGGCAACAGCTGCCAAATATGCTTCTAGACCAGTGATTTTCAGTGGTTTAGTAATACAAGGCAGCCAAAATGCACCAATTACTTGATTAATGATTTCCAGCAAGGATTTCTCTCACTGCTGGAGATTATACTCCTGACAAGTTCTCACGATGCTCCCAGAATTTATCACACCAGTATTATCATACAGGTTATATCAAATGGAGAGCAGAAAATATTTGTGATTACAATCAATTGACCTCAATATATAGAAAGACAACAAAAAATGTGTTGACATCTCATTCTCTGAGGAACAGAGAGAAAAGCTCCCATTTACATTTTATGACTGAAAACACAGTAATGGAAAAGTAGTCACATTTATTGTATTGATGCTTTAGTGGAGTTGCTAATTTTTCTCTTTAGCTGAGAAATAATTTTCAGTCTACCCAGATACACACAATCCTTCTCTTTTGGGAAGAACTCCAGGTTCTGAATGAATTCAAGCGTATGTTTATGTACCCTGCCAGACATGTAAACAGTAAAGTAAATTACATCAATCCTTCATTTCCAAAGCCACCGGAAGCCAGTGGAGTCTTTGACTTCATATCAACAGCTTTTGCTCCTCTTTTCCCTGAGGTTTTCCAGTCCAAAACGGGGATTTATGCTATCCTCAGTAGGGCCTTCAGGAATCCTGGTCTTCACCAGGGGCTCACAACTCCAACATGTAGCAAGTGACACAGGTGAAAACTTTTACCTAATGCAATGACATCTGACAACAGAAGGGTGGCTTCAGAAAGAAACAGAATCTTTTCAGCTGTGGAAGGTGACTGATGAAAACAAAAAGTCTTAAAGAGCTGCCAAGGTGTGGAAACACCTAGACACTGAGCCTTTCTTCTGAACCAGTTATATGGAAAAGCAACAAGGACATGCCCACATGAGCTGCCTTAAGTCGGTGGGTCAAATATTGACAGCTAAATTAACCTTTGCTCTGCTGGAGTGGAGGCACAAGTAGATCAGCAGAAAACGCTTCTATCTAAAGCCCTGTTGCAGTGACCACAAGAACACTGCTAATGCCTCTCTCCTAAGTCCCAGAACCCAAAGCGCTGGACAATGGAGCAGGGTAGGGTACCGCAGACCCCTCAAACCCCCTTGAGCCAAACACAGCCTGGCTGCCCCTGTGCCCCAGGTGCTGCTTGAAGGACTTTGATTCCACAGGAGATCTAAAGACCCCTTATGCTAGGTGAGGAAAAAAGCCAAAAATAAAACAGGCACTGATTCCCAGCTCTGCATGAGGGCTTACTGTAGGATGAATGGAAATCATTCCTTGGAAAGTGGTGTCTCTAACAGGGGGCTTGCTGAGAAATAACACCTGGGTGCACTTTTATTCAGTTCCTGGAGCTAGGCTCCCTTTGAAAGCTGCAGCTATTGCCTCCACACTTGAAGTGTCCAACGCTTTGAATCTGTTACTAGTGTAAAGCTCACAACAGATGTTTGGAGAGGTCTATGATGTCTTATGAACAGTATCTTATGTCTACATGTATGAAACTGCATTTCCAAAGCAGTCAGCACTCAAAGTTCTCATGCAATACCTCCTCAACGGCTTGTTCTACTTAAAAAGAGAAACGTTTGTATAAAACCTTCACATGCTATTGATGAGTGGCAAGGAAAAACACAAAGAGATTAAGGACAAAATCCAGAGACGGGGCAGTGGAGGGAAGTTTCACTGTATAAGAACATAAAACGAGCTTGCTTGTAAAGAAATGCTGATCATGCCTCAGGAGAAAGCTCCAGTATGCAACTCCAAAGGAGGTTAAGGCACCTCCAGCACCCAAGAGAAAGGAGCAGGGTTGAATATTGACCCCACTCCACCCCAGATCCTACCAGCCAAGTTCAGGCATTTCCTGGTTCATCAGGGGGAAGAAGAAAGGGGGAATAAACTCCTTTGGGGAGAGCTATACTGTTCTCATACACCAAATTGGGAGCACTGGTTCTTAATATACCATTCTGGACTTCAATTCTGCCAAAAGCTAAGCTTTTCAACGCCTGACTTTCAGACACTTAGGTAGTTTTTTGGATCTATCTTTACAGGTTTTGCCAAAGATTGAATAGGAATGCTCCAGCAGTCCAAGGTCTTCAACCTCTGGTCTCCTGTAGTTCATACAGAAGAATTAATCACTCTGTCATTCTTCCTCCCCAACCGGCTCTTTTCAAGAGTTACAGTCGCTGAAAGAGAGGAGAGTTATATCCCATTATAAAATACATGACCTACCATATAGCGCAAATTTAATATGTAGAAGCCACTTACATCAGCCTGTCAGTGAGCTTGTGACAAAGAATTATTCACAAAAATGGCAACTGGCCCAAACTGGCAAGTGCCTTTGAAAACAGAAGTTGTAATTACATGTAGCTTGGTTTGGGATAATTAGCTAAATACTGGTCTCTTCTTGGAGAGGCACTTTCCAGCAAACAGTGTATTCGACCTAAGCAACAACTATGAAACACAGTAGAGTACAGGAAAACCTGTGACTTCTCCCTTCTTCTTCCGGCTTCTAGCTTTCAACTTCAGCCCTCATAATGCACCCCTGAGCAGGACAGCAGCACCTCTGTCTGGCTCCATACATACATTGCCATCCTGTGGCCAGATTCTGCCAGCACAAGTGACTGAAGGCAAAGGAAGCAAAACATACTCCTGTGAAACAAGTGCTGTTTCTAGAAAAGTAAGGTATCACATGGCACAAGCAAAATAGTGTTTTATTAGTAGACATAGGCTTGAGCTAGAAAATGCAAATCCAACTACATTTTGAACCTTTTCAGTTCAAGGTGCAGATGGGTTTATAATTCAGCAGACTGTTAAAAAATATCTGAATTATATTGAAATACAAGTAAGGATAAATGGAACTTGAGGGAGAGGGCAATGGAATGCCAGGTTTAAAAATCTTCAGCAAAACCAGAAGTGCCTACCACTGACTTGAGCCCCACATGGAGCATCGGGCAACAAAAGCCAACCAGGCGGTATAAACACAAAGGAAAAGCCTCGACATGACAGATGACCCAAAAGCCTCTGGAAACTTGACCCCCTACCAAGAGGCAGACGGAAGGAGAGCATGATTTGATTAGGGTGAGTGATAGGAGAAAGAAAGCAGAAGTTGGGTGGGAGCCTGAGGGTTGGTGGCTCATTTCAGAAAGTTATGCTGAGTGTTGTGTTCAGCCCCCTATGGCCAGGGCAAGGGGGACGTCCAGTTCTAGTAAAGCTGCATTTTGGTTGCCCAATTCTTTTGGCCTCCATGGAGGAGGCAATATTCCCTTGCAACTGCTTAGGAAGGCAAAAGGAAAATGTTGATTAGCACTTAGGAGAGGAAGTAGCTTATTTGGCCTGATTATAATCATGGGAACTCTGTTCTGTCTGCTCCAGTGACCACATTGGTAGTGTTAACTAGAAAGCCAAGTAACTGGTAAAGAAATTGCTGAATCAAGCTTAGTCTCACACTGCTTGTGTAATTTTCCTTGAACAGACATAAAAGGAAACTTAACTTTCTTCTTACATAGGGCTTTTGGGGGATTTCTCTGAAAAAAAGACATTCCAGAGCTCCTTACTGTGTCAAAACCTTCCTCTCTTTCCCTGAGGTGGCTGCTTGGTCAGTAATAAGGTTTCAACAGTGGTGCCTGAGAGCAAATTCTGGTCCTGGGATGTACCGTAGCTATCAGTCTATCATTGTTAAATATGTTGAACCTGAGAATTATGTCTAGGGAGCGGTTTTTTAGGCAAGGGGTTTCTTGTGTGTGTTTAAAACAAAAATCTACAGTGCCATAGACATTCATTTCAGTTCAGGGTCATGCAGGCCAGAAGCAATAATGAAATGTGTTTATATGATTGACATATTTTATGGCTGCATTATTAAATGCTGGAAAGACAAAGTGAGATTTTCCTTAGTTCTATTAAATTAACAGTTTAAGTCAATGTATTTATCAATTAATAGGCATTCATCTCAGCTTGGGCTGGAAATCCTTCAATGCAGGCAGCTAGAGCTTTTCCAGGACCTGCTTACATGTCAGTAGAGCAGCCCAAGGACTGATTTAAGATCATATACTTTATACTTCATTTTTCTTGTGGATTTTAGCTATGCCATCTCCCTGCCTTAACGTGTTGCATGTCCCCCAAGCTAACACATGCTCTGTGACACCCTTCAGGCTGGGTCTCTGTGGGCTGTGGATGATGTCTGGTGTGGGCATTTCCACACTTTCTGAGATCATGTTGGTTTTTGGATTACTACCATAGCTGAAAATCATGCCCACTGGATCTCAGCACCAGAAGCAAAACCCAGGAGAAAGATTAGGTTTCCACTTCATAACAGAATAGCGGTGTTATCCTGCAGGACTGCAGAATAGGTTTCTTGTTTTCCCTGTTGTTCTCAAAGGCAAAACCAGAAGAAAAAAGGTAGTGATTTGGCAATTTTCAGTGAACAGGGCAGGTTGAAAAGTAGAAGAAACTTTGCAATGTAATTTTCAAGCCCGGTTTTGCACAGTGGAGATTACTGAATCTTATTAGAATGCCATGTGGGAAAATGATTTGGTTTGGAAGATTGAAATAGAAAAGAATAATTAAAAGGTAACAGAAGACTGGTCCACTTAGTGCTGAAACAGACACCCTGGGCTTAGGAGCACCAAATAAAATTGCCCTGAAAAATATCCACATAATCCTCCCATCTTCTCTTTCTCTTTAGATAAGAGTGGGGCAGAATATTCCGGGGATTTAAAGCATCATTTGTTTACATGGTCATATTTTAATAATCTGCAAGAAGATAGGGTTACACAACCCCAGTGTTCAACCCCAGAGATCCCCTACCTTGCTGTTTATAAGAAGTGGGGCCTGACATTCATAATGTTCCCAGGCTGCTCCAAGGGGACAGGAGGAGAGGGATGGGGAGGGAGCAGGAGGAGGGAAGAGAGGAGAGAAAGGTCAGCTCCCTTTTTAAGCATTTCTGAGCTTGCTGGAAGCTTTCAGCGTGTGGGTGGTAGGTGTATCGGCTGACACGGGGAAGTGTAAGCGTGAAGCTGGCCACCCAAGACCTCAGGGTCACTGCTGACTCTCCAGATCTCCGAGCTGAGGAAGGCACCTGCTCCCTTGCCAAAACAAACCATCTCCTGCTATGGGCATACTTGAAAAGACCTGCTTTGTCAGACCGGGGGAAGAGAGAAAGGGAGGGGGTGAGGGGGGAGGAATTAGAGGGATGTGGGGGCTTTTGGTTTTACTTAAACAGTCTCAAATAACCAGTTTACAATGCAGTGATGTTCTTCAGAATTTATTAAAGGGCGGCAAAAAAAAAAGGGAGCTGTGGAGACTTGACTCCAGATCTGGTGAGCATTAATATGCATCGCGCTAGAATTTCATGAGGCAAGCGAGTTTTGTAGCCCTTGCTCTGGTGGTCCTCTGCTGACAGGATCTCAAGCCGCTATTTGTTATCTTTAGGCCTGATAAGTACATCTGGTTTTGATTCAGGTGGCCGCGAGCTTGTCTCAGAGTTGAAAAGGGTGCTTTGCTCAAATTGAATTTTCTCACAAATTTCAGACTGGGATGAGAACCAGAAGAAGCTGGGCCCTGTCACACAAAACTCCCGTTTTGCTAGGTTGGCCCTTGGGCTCTTAAAAACCTGGCACAAATCAGTTTCACCTGTTTGGCTAAGTGAGTACATGCTAAAAGTAATAAAGCTATTAGTGCAATCAGATATTTCTCCGCATGTGTTCTGATGTAAAAAGAAAAAAAGAGAATTAAAAAGAGAGAAAGAAAGCAGCGAGGTGAACTCTTCTCAACCCTGTCTGTCACAGATCTTCCTGTGTCCCTGTAAATTGGTTGCAGAGAGGTTGCTGCTGGTTCTCCAAGCCTTTCTGCCTGGGCATCTTAGGCTGGCAAGGAGACCTGGCTGCAAAGAGCTGTTCAACTTTATTGTTCTCCTTTGAAAAGCAATTTAAGTTCATGTCTGAGGCAAAGAGGTGGATGGGACTATTTTTGTCATTCATCATCTCACACTTTATAGCTCTCTTTGTACCAATATCAGATATGCCCTCACTTTTAGACAGCAAAGCCCCACCTGGCTCTCTAGTGAGGACTGCTTCAGTCTCACTGAAGGTTGCTCAACTTCAGCCTCAACTCAGGTTTCCTGAGCAACCCAAGTGTTCCTGCCCCCAGATAGCCACTTCCAGTGGAAGAACAGGACCTGGGTGATTAGCTCCTGGGATGCTGTAAAGTTTGAAACAACACAATTCTGAAGCCATTCCCAATACAGTTATCATCAAGTCCTCACAGCTGGTGTCTTTCATGGCTTATCGGAAAGATTCTTGGGCAAACTTAGACATGAAAGAATTTATGAGGCTTCTGGCCCTAAAGACAAGTGACATCTCTAATTAGCTCCATTCTGGAAGCACATTTTATTATCTGTAAACTTGTGGCATTCCAGTGGTGCTTCTTCTGCATGCAAGACGCTCTGTAAAATGCTCTGGGAACCTGCTGGACAGAAAATACAGTAAAGACATACTCTGTAACTCTTTACCCAGCCATTTGTCTATGCCCTGCCTGAGGAACCTGCAGGACAAATAATGGGGCATTTCTTGTTTGATCTATTACCTATTTTTCATATCTGTTCTTTTCACTTTGTTATACTCTGTTTCATTGTACATTTTATCTCCCAGTGGCTTATGTCTCATTTTATAAAAAGCTTCACCTGCCAGGAAGATTAAGAGATTACATCTGTGATACATATTTGTCATGCCATCTAAATGTAGACAGTCTTACCGTAACAAAATGAATAAAACAAGCCCCTTTGTATAAAATAATAATCTTCACAGAGGTATTTAAAAACTGCATTAAAGCAGCTCCCTAGCCTAGAGCTGACTGAAGGAATAAAAAGAATGTGACTGTTGGCATTTTTTGTAAGTATTTCTCCATATTTTCCAACACTAAAATGCTATAAAAACATAAAACATCTGTATAGCTTCTTGAAGAGAAAGGTGTCATTCTTGAGGAAAAAATTACTGAATTTCCCTTAGAATGTTTTATATGTTAACATCTTCTTCTAAAAAAAGTTGATTGGCTGTACCAGTTCCCTCTCCTAAACCTCCAGTGCAAGAAAACTGGTTGCTTTCTGATACAAAAGACCAAGAAAGTGCAAAAAGCCATGTAATACCCATTTCCTCCAATATGTAATAGCCAATATTTAACAGCCAGTATATAACATTCTAGTTAATGTAGCCTTTGGGGTTCTCAAAAAGGGTACCACATTTTCATGCTTCATCTGTGTAACCCAAGTCCTGAAAATAATTGACTTTTGAAAAGTGTCCTCATAATTTATCTTGGTTCCTTTTATTTAGTGTTATTTAATAAATATATCCTACCTTGCTATTGTGAGTGTTCCTCTGGAGAAAGCATTTCTGCATAGCGTACAAATGGCATAGTTCCCAATTGCATGATTGAGCTCTGAACAATGGAAGACACGTGAAGGATGCTGAGAAGGCCACTGGCCATAAACTGAACGCTAGAGACAAAGTATTTCTGCCCATCAAGACTAATCTTGTTTCAGGATGATTTTTGTGAGTGTCATTTTATTAGGCAGGCTGGTGAAGACTGAAAACCACAGAGTATTTGGGTGTCTGCTTCAGCCAATTCTCGTTCCCTGAGGTGCTTGAGAACATCTGAGAGACCTCTTCTCATCGTCTTCATGGCCGTATGAGTTTTCCTATGGCAGCTTTCTACTAGATGGAGACTCTGGCATCTTCGTGGGATCCCCAGCCTCATACGATGGGACACGTCTGCTGGCATTTGGAGAGCACTGTGGAAATTCATTTCTGTGACTGTTCTGATGCCATCAGGAAGGTCACCAACCCAACTTCATCAGGCAAACACACAGATGGAGTTTGTAGCTTCTGCCCCATCTCATCAGGCTGTAGCTTTCTTTAAAAAATTGCTGAAATTGCTCTTAGCCATACATTTATTTGTCACTTTGTTGTTGTCAATTTGAGCTTGTTGTCAGGCTGGCTGAGTCCATGACAAGGTCATAGTCCTCCACTCACCTTCATTTACTTTGTTGGGTGTCACCCAGGTCTGGGACACATTAGCAAGATGTGGATGACCACTGCATGCCCATTTAGGACATGGCTCTTGCATCCCTCTTCACACCAGTCTGCCCTTCTAGCACTTAATGACTTGCATTTTCTACAGTTGGGAGTAAGGCACTGGTCACCATAACAGCAAGAGTCACAACAGCAGCCTTTGTGACTGGTTGAAATAATATTGATTGCTGATTTCCACACTTGCTGACCTGAATACCTCCACCTAGTTATTCCTCAAACTGACAGTCTGACTTTCCCAAATTGCAAGTGAATGCAACTTCTTGTCTTTCGTCCATTTCTGACATCCTGCCTTGCCTTTGCACTCGAGCTACCGAAATTCCCCTCATTCTTGCGGTATTTCTCTAGGCGGAAAATCACAGAAAAGAATGGGAACAATCAAAAAAGAAAACATGCTTAATTTCTACCAGTGGTATGCTTTCCTCCACCCACACCGGCCCTGTTTAGGTGGCTGTGCACATAACGTGGCCCTGTTTAAGCTGACAAAGTTCATGCAGGGGCAGCAAAGCCATCTCACCACGAGGTCACCATCAAATTAACATTTGCAGTGTTTCTTGGCCCCTATGTGTGATCTTCAGGGAGGAGACAGATCAGAGGGAAAGCCAAGTTTGGGGATTTTTGCCTTCAAGTTGCAGGGACAAAGTGTCACTGGCTGAAGAATAGCAGCAAAAATGTTGTTCACAGCGAGCAGACTAAGGAGAGAAGGAAAGGGTAAAGCCCTGTAAGCAAGTTGATGCCCCTGTCCCAGAAGGAGCTAGGGGTCATGAGAGCAGAGTAACAAGGAGTGACTCATTTGGTCTTGTGCTGCAGTGGACACAACTCCACCAACCATAATTTGTCACCTGCCCTCTCTCAAAACTCACACTAATGCCCACAGCAGTTCAGAACAATTTTTCCTAACTTCTTTCAGTTCTCTCAGCTAGAATATAAGAAGGTAGAATTCATTTCAAGACCAAAATCTCAGTACTTCATTGTATATTCAATAAGCTATTTTACAATGATGCATGCTTTTCCTCTTTACCTTTCTCATCTTTCTTTCCACCAAATATTTTCCGACAGCCACAGTCTAACAATAAAAGCAAAATATTTCAAGTACCAAGGAAAAAAAATCTGATTTAAACTGGTTGAAATATATCACAGGAACAGAAAGCACATAGAAGCAGCAAGAATGTCAAACCTTCAGAAGAAACGTACTTTAAAAAAGGAGTTGAACAAAACTGATTAGAATAAGACTTTTTTTTAGAGGTCCTGGTTTCTAGGCTTTTTCTCTACAAAATCTTGCGCTTTTTGTCTTTTGCTCTTTACATGACATGCAATTCTTATGTGAAATTCTGCAAATTTTGAACTATAAATATTTTCTATTCTGCATAATTTTTGTTTAATAAAATAAAAAAGAGGTAAAGAAAAAAATATCTGTCTTAATTCATTGTATAAGAAATAGCAAGATACAGGATAAAAGCAGAAAGACAAACATATTTACTTATTCTGTGGACTGATATGTGCAGTCAATAGCATTATATTGATGCTTCTAAAATAATTTTAATACCAGGAAGTGCTTAGAAAATTTAATTTTATTTTATTTCCCCAGAAATCCATAGAGATTTTACTTTTTTCCGTTTTTTAAATAAGCTTTTAAAGTTAACCAAAAACATAATTACTTTTTAAAATAGGATTAGTATTCAAGTGATTCACAATATTTAGAAGGTGTGAAATAAATAAGAAGTGAGCTTTTGGAAGAAAAGACCCATTTGTACAACACTAGATATCCAGAAAGTCAGAATATAATCAACCTTTGTTTACCAGATATCTATTTCTGTAGCAAAAGGTCAATGGATAACTTAATATTTCTAAGTTAGAGAACAATATTACAACAGAAGGCACTCTATTGCAAAGTAAACAAATGTTAAGTTGTGAAAATGAAGAAAAAGTATAAAGAGTTTAAAAATGTATTTTGTTTCTTTAAGCATGCATATTCTTGGTGCATTCTTGTGGTCTTAGGAATTTAAGGATCTATCTTTCAGTTTAATTTTCTATTTCTTTTTGTCAGCCAACACAAAAATAATCCATACAAAACCAATGATTCAGTATATATTTTGTTTACTCATTGTAGTAGAAAATATCCTGCCATTCCTAGAGACATGTATTGTAGTGTAGATCATTCTTTCCTCAAAATCAGCTGATTTTCACAAATGTTTGCTTTCTTCCATTGACTTGGATATGCTGCACAACCAGTGACCTTGGTCTCCTGGTTATTTGGGAACATGCTCAGAAACAGCTATTTTGCTGTTTCACAGGGCTCTGTGAAACAATTGTACAGACTAGCCAAGAATTTGCCTGATGTATCCATATGAACAAAGTAAATCAGACTATGTTTGGGTGAAGTAGGATGAGAACATTGGGGCTGTTCAGCCTGGAGAAGAGAAGGCTGCGTGAAGACTTCATAGCAGCCTTCCAGTATCTGAAGGGGGCCTATAAGGATGCTGGGGAGGGACCCCTCATTAGGGACAAGGAGTAATGGGTTCAAACTTAAACCGGGGAAGTTTAGATTGGATATGAGGAAGAAATTCTTTACTGTAAGGGTGCTGAGGCACTGGAATGGGTTGCCCAGGG
>JANRGW010005457.1:28571-43113 GCA_024733675.1 Psilopsiagon aymara
CATTTTAAAACCTTATTTTACATTTTACTAACTGAAATTATTGTTTTCTAGAGAAGTTTTCCTCAAAAGTTGGATAATTCACAATGAATCCCTTCAGCAGTTAATAGATTCTTTTTTTAACTAAGAAAAAAAAGTAATTGCCTAGAGAAAAATCTGTAACACTATTCCTTCATAATTCTGTTTGTCAATCTCGCCTGATCCCACTTTGGGCCAGTTGTACTTTATTTCTAGGTGTGATTCTAGAAATGATACCCATCAACATTTAAAATTGAAAGTCTAATGCTCAATGCTGCTTTCAGACTTCACTGCATAGCCTGAGCCCATTTTGTGTTGAGTGCTGCACAGAAAATAAGAGGCAAGAAGTTCATCTCCAGTGCGGCCCTTCAAAGGAGCCCCCCGAGATGGTTCTGCCCCGTACATACAGCCTTTGAGTCAGTAGTGAAGGATTCAGAGCTGCAGTGAGGCCTCTGAAATGCTTTTCAAATATTTTTACAAGAAATTGAGAGATTCTGTCCTTGAGAATTCCATGTGCCTTGCGGAGGGCTCATAAATAAACAGCTTTCAGGATAATGTTTCACACTTCAGCAAACTCAAGAAAGGAGAATATTTTACTCCAACGATTTCTAAGGAAAAGAGTTCCTTACAGAGCCTCATAAAATACAAAAGTGCTTTTTATCAAGCTTTGCCTCCATATGACTGTGTTTCCTTTGGTGTGAATTAATTACCTGTATTCTTCAGTCACTTCAATCACCCTAGTCATATATGTACCTATGACTTTATTACTGAGTTTTCAGTGTTTGCTGGTTCCACCCTCACCCCTTTCCTAAAGTGTTTTTCAAACCTCTCAACACTTCTTTTCTGGGTTTTGCTTGGTTCGGGGTACTGGGGTTTTTTTCTGGATTTGTGTGTTTTTTAAACATTTCCTGTTTCTTTTGATTTTGAATTCATAGATCCATCAGAATAGCAGAAAATGCACCATAGTCACAGGTCACACAAACATCTGTTCCCACTGGGAATGAACAATATGCTGATCAAAAAGGTCCCTTCTCATGAACTTATAGTTTAAGCAGCAGTTTCAGGGAACACTACAGAAAATGCCCACTGCAAAAATTGCTGATTGTCTGCTTAAGCTCTAATTTTGCCCAAGCTATTTGATCTCTACTGCTATAAGAGAAAAAATGGTTTATGCCTCACCTTGTTATATTATTTAAGAAACCTCTATGCAACGCTTGACAATCCCTTTCAGTGTACTGTGGTCTCTGCTCAGGGGTCCAAGCTAAAACTTCTGAATGGCTTGTATCCACTTTTTATCAGATTCTAAATCAGGTTGAAGTTATGAGAGCTGTGTTTTTCTTTGCTGCATACTGCTGCTTCTAGTGGGGTTTCCTGACAGCTTCTCAGCTCCTACTTCAGGCTACCTATGAAATGCACAGAAATGTGCTGTGGGGATCAGCTGGCAGCTTTTTTCCTCTAGGATAAAAATTAACAAAAACCATTAATTATTTCTGATCAAACCCAAATGTTTAATCTAACCATGAGGGAAGTCCATGGCAAATAAATGTGACAACATATTGTTTTGTCTTGTTCTTTTCTTTTCTGCTCTTTCCAGTTTCACCTTCTATAATTTAAAATCTCTTCAAACTATGTTGTTCCATTACTGTGGGATGATATCTGCATATTACAAGCAGCTGCCCACTTCTTTACATTAAGGTATAACTTGTGGGTTCATACCTATGTCACTGCAGATATCTCAATCCTAATTAACAAGTAACAATAAAGCTATTTGATTCTTTCAGGTTATAGATAAAAACTACAATATTTCTTCCACCATTTTAACATTGTTCTGCAAATAATATTTTTCCACCCTATTGAGATAAAAATTTAATTCTGAACCAAATATTTTATTCAAGTAATCTAAGTTTCTGGATTGCTCTGCTAATTAAAAATTCAGTTCAATAAATTATATCTTGAAATATTTTTATTTTGTGAATTAAAACTGGGTTGTTTTAGTTTGTCAAATTGGTATTGTGAAGTTTTCTCATATTCTTTGGAGTTTTTTTTTTCCTATTCAGGATCCTTCACCAAATTCAGGACACAGACCAAACACCAAGGATATGGCCCATGGCCACAGCACATACTTTCAAGCTGTGGCTAAATCTTTCTGGAGGAATTTTCACACTTTCCCCCATCCATGGGTGAGCTATAAGAGGGATATTTGACAGAAAATAATAGTTTAAATTGAAGAATAGAGTTGTTGAAACCAGTGGCATTTCATAGGGACAGAGCAAGGCTTCCCAGGGATGACTGATGACAGTGAAGTTTAAAAGAGAAATGGGGGTTTTCAGTAACTTGGCAGCTTGCTTGTCTGTTTTCTAAATGACTGCTATATTCACACTCTGGTTTACAGGTATGATAGGGTTGCTTATGACCCTGAATGTGCATGAGAATTTGGAAAACCTGCCTGAAGCTCCTTTTCTCCCTTAACCCACTGCTGGGATGCAGAGCAGGGAGAGGGGCGATGGGGGCTGCTGCGATGAAGGTTGTCACTATCCTGTCACCCAAGGTAGGGCGAAGGACCACTGGTGCGGTGGTGGCTTCGGCTGGCTGGCTGACCTCCCCCTGACTCAGGGCAGGCAGAAACAGAGAGATTTTGTGCTACAGCAGAGCCGGGCCTTCCCGTGACCCGGGCGAAACCCTCCAGCCGCTTTCCCACAACGCTGTGCCAAAGCCTGGCTGCAGCTCTCCGTTTATTTTTTCAGGTGAGTAGAGGCTGTATCAAGTACTGGTTTCTCAGTTGCTTTTAATTAGGCTTCTGGAAGCCGCCCTTTCATCTCAGGCGAAGCCTGCGTCACTTTGCTCCAGCTATTTTCGGTCCTAAAGCCGCGGGTTTGCTTTTATGCGGCTAATTGAAGGCACACGGGAAAGCAGAAAAGGGCTAATCCCAACGATCTGAGATGTTTTACGGTTAGGGTAAAACCACACGTTTTTTAGCTGCAGAGAACCACTTTCTAAATTTTAACCTCATAACCGCTTCCCTGAGGGGAATCAGAATGGCTCATGGGAGAAACTGGCTGCAAAGACATGGGAACCCCATGGGGTCCTGCATGCTGTATGGGAAGGTCGAGCAGGTGATGGAGAGCTGATGTGATATAATCGACCATCTTTGGTTTTAAACTCCTGCCCTTCTGGTCAGCTCCTCCTTATCTCCCAGGTAAGCAGGTGAAGAAAGCTGAGGGAATTTCCAACAACTTGCCAAACACTTTCAAAGCGCAGCGCAGGGACAATCAAAGCATGTGACTGCCATTAACATCACTTGGACTCCTATGGATGGGAATTGCCTTCATGTTTGAAAATTAAGAGATAAAAAGTATTTCACCCCTTACAGGAGATATTCGTAGTTACTGTCCAAGTTTTTTGGCTATAACAGCTCTGCCATGTGTGGCCTTGGCATTCGTCATTGTCCTGCTCAAATCTGGTGCATGACCATGACACCTTGGTGCACGGAAGGAAGGACATCAGTACTTTGTAGCTGCTGCAAGTTGTGGTGTATTACTGCCTGTGTTGCCACATGTTGCTCTGTGTTGTGTGTTGCTGGTCCTCCAAAATGCACATCCACCTGCTCCCCCAGCCAGACACACGCATCTGTGAGGCAGCTCCTGAGGACTCCTCTGCTGCTGAATTATTGAATGCAGCACACCTTATGAACAATCATCACTAACAAGATATCTTATCATCTCTGTGTTTCTCAGCACATGAAGAAATAGTTGTAATGACAGGTTTGGAGCTATGCTTACAGACACATAGACTTTAGAGGCAACTATGTGAAAGTTGGTGCAGATGTTCTTGAAGTAGATGTACTGGGTATGAGTTTATACCTGAGTCTGATACACCAGAAACACCTTCTCACACCAACAACTGTTTGCAATCAGTCTGTCACCCCATGATGTAATAATTCATTTTCTCAGTAAAGCCACTGAAGTGTATAAGGTCTTCTGACAATAACATAACATCAGCTTCTCCCATAACATCAGTGTCTGATACTTCGTAACTAGCATTTCTCAGTGAATTTTGAGGCAGGTAACACAGAGCAATACTCTTGTATTGATTTTTAAACACACACACATATATATATATAAAGAATATATATACATGTATATATACCAGTATGTACACCCGTATGTACACTCGTACCTACATATATACACATATATAAACAACAATTTGCAATCATGAAAACATACTGCTACTGGACATGTAGGTAGCAATATGTTTTGTGTAACAGTTGAATGAACAGCACATGAAGTTAGAAGCAGAAATCCCTCCACCTCAAAAAGTGACAGTGCTGTGGACTGCCAGAGAAGGCCCACAAAAAGTTGAAGAAGCAGCCATTTTCTGCTCTGATTGTTCCACAGGCTTTTGATAGCTTTTGGATTTCATGCTGGATTAATGTTTGTTTTTTCTGGTTAGCTGGTGTAGTGCACAACACATTAAGCAGTGAAGAAGTGCAGTGAACGAGAGAGATCAGGGATATCACTTGTGCGCTGGGCTGTGGAAAGGGCTCCAAGTTTGGGTACTTTTCTTCCTTTGGCAGTTCAGAGACCTGTGGGAATTCAGGAAAGAGACAAGTTTATGTTCACTTCACATTGACTAAGTTATCTAGATGAATGGATGAAGTCTTGCTGCCTTTTAAGTTAACCCCACACTCTATACATACCATGGGACAAACTTTTCCTCTCTAGAACATGGATGCAATCTCATGAATCATGGTGCTGCATGGAATCATAGAATGGTTTGGGATGGAAGAAACCTTAAGGATCACCCAGTTGCAACACTCTGCCAGGGGCAGGGACATCTTCCACTAAAACCAGGTTCCTCCAAGCCCCATCCAACCTGGCTTTGCATACTGCCAGGGATGGGGCAGCCACAGTTTCTCTGAACAACCTGTGCCAGAGCCTCACAACCCTCACAGTGAATTTTTTTTTCCTAGTACCTGTATGCCTGTATGTAGGAGAAAAACAATTCTATGCTCAGGCATTGGTGGCCAGAATACCCACAGTGTGATAACTATGCTTCCATCTAACATAACCAGCACAACTCCAAAGGCTTGCAATCCAAGGGATGCAAATGGTGGATGGTGCAGGGTAGAAAGATGGTAAGGAGGGAGAGGTATCAGAGTGCTGTTAAGTCAGCAGCAAAGACAATGCTCTATTTTTGGTCTTTTCTTTCTTCTTTTGAACATTAAATTAACTAAAAAATGGATTTCTGGGACAAGGCTTTTTGCAAATATGGAGCAAAAAAATAATGTTCATATGTGAAGGATTTAAATCGTTAAAGGAGTTTGTCCTTGTAGTTTTGTAATGCAGTAGGTTTTAGAAAGCCAAGCTTTTCTGGGAGCTGGAGGGACACCATGACTTTTCACTGTGAAACGACATTTTTTATTTCACAGGCAATCTACCCCATCTAAAGCATTTTAAAAGGATTAAGTAATTTGAAACAGAAAATAAATAATTCCAGTCTTTTATATTTAAAGAAAATCTCTAAAAATTTTGCTTTGGTTTAAAGCAAATGTTTTTCCCTCTGATACCCCTGCTCAGCAGCTGAACTGAAAACCCACTATTCATCCAGTCCCTACAAAGGTAATTGCAGTTTGAAAATGGGAAAGGTTACATAAATTATACTCAATAGTCCTTATACTTAATTATTTGCTGGCTATTTTCTTGTAGCTTCAAAGCATGAGGGGCTCTCAAAAAAGGATTTGAATGATGTGAAGACACAGGGCTAGCTTACAGTGGTTATGGGTTCATATTTTGCATACGGAGCCATTATTCCAACTAATAGATCACTACCAAGAGAAGCCATTTAAAATATCTTTATGGCCTATATCCTGACAGGGAAGGAGTTGTAAAAAGGTCATAAACTGTGCCAAGAACCATAAAAAGAAGTTGGTGTTCTGCATTACAAGAAATGCAAGATAAGGTACTTGCACGTTCCAGGCATGGTGGGTGAGTGGGCAGGGGGCCTAACAATATCCAGATGGGCCCCAGAGCACAGGCTGGAGGTAAGGTCTGCAGAGCCAACTCTTTCCATCTGCCGGTTCTTATCCACGTCACTGCCGCCTTGCCCCTGCGTTTCAGCCCTTGCCTTGCTTAGCCTGCCCCCTCCTTAGCTCTTGCTGGGCTTGCTGCCTTGTGTCTCTGCTACCTTCTGTTTTCAGGCTTTTCCTTTGCCACTCCCACCTTGGTAGTAGGCTGTATCCGGCAGGGCTTTACTTCTCTGGCCATGCTGTGCTATGAAAGAGACCACAAACCTCACCTCAGCCCCCTATCTGAGCAGGTGCCTGCTATCTCAGGGATTGCTTCAAGGGTGTCATAGGGGCAGAGGAAGCCAAATGGGTGGGCTGGTTCTGCAAGAGTTCACATTTGCTGGTCTTGTCCCCTGGCAGCAGTGAGGTCGGGGATTCAGTAACTGTCTAAATCCCGCGCTTATGTACTCTCCCAGTTTCCCCAGAGAGCCTTTAATGAAAACACTGCGGCAGCTGGCGGTTGAGTGGGGTTTGTCTGCTTTTGCCACCACCACAGATTTCCAGGCAGGACTTGCTTATGTCCCCACAGGATTTAGCCCTTATGCATTCCTGCTTTGATTTTTTCCTCTCTCTTTCAAGCAGAATCTTAGTTTTGAATTTCTGAGCTGACTAATGTTTAGATATTTTGAGAAAACTTCAATGCCCTTAAAATTATTTGGGTTCTGGGTTTTGTGTTTTGGTGGGTTTTTTGTTTGTTTTTTTTTTTTTTTTTGTTTGTTTGTTTTGTTTTGTTTTGTTTTGGTTTTTTTGGTTGGTTGGTTGGTTTTGTTTGTTTGTTTCCTGAAGGAATATGCCTTTTCCAGTCTTTTTAATGAAATCTATCAACAGAAACTGCAAAGTGACAGATTCCTATTTATATTGTGACTTAATGTGATTTTACCTTAGGCTGCCAGTTTAGATGGCCCACATGCTGAGTAGGTTGGGTCCCAGGCTTTTTGAGGTATCACAACTGTGCAAAGGAACATTAGTGTAAATAAGAAACAGGGTGTAGTGACTAAACATTTGTGTATTAGTTCAGTCTTTACTTTGGCAAAAATCTCCCTGTGCCTTTAATGAGAATTTCCATACATGAGAACAGAGCAAATGCTACACACTAGTTTTCATAACCTTTGTACATGCTTGCGAGCACTTAGGCAGATGCTTAGTCACACTGGGATGAGTTTGGTGAGTAACTGCTCACCTGGCTTGCTGTAGGTTTCACAGTCCACTTCTGAGTAAAACCATGAAGGCCTTTGACTCAGAAGGAACAACATTTCCATGTTTGGGACACTCAGGGCTTCCCTGTCAAATTTGGTTTTCTATAGATAGTAACAGCAGAGCTCTGATTATAGCTGTGCTTGCATAACCTCTGCGACTGAGATTCACCGGATCCAAAGTGGAAAAGTCAGCATAATGCCATGATTTGTTGGTATATTGGATGCTAACCCTCTGCTATGGAGACTCACAAACCCACTGGTGCTAAATAATCACTGTCTTTTAGTCTCTTCACTTGCACTGCTCTTTGCCAGACTGCAGTAGAGATGACTTAGCCAGCACTGAACTCTGCAGGAGAGCATGAGTCTCAGTATCTACATTTGTTTCTAACAGACTTCAGTCAATGTGTCTCTTTTTCCAGCAAAAAGGAAAACCATTTCTAGCTCTACTCCCTGCTATGCCGTCTTACGAGCTCTTTGTCTGACCTATAATATATAGCTATCATACTGATGTAATGACTCTACTAAAACCAGGGCCACAGGAAGTTAATCCAGGGATTTAGGTTCATTATGGTATGAAATCAGCTGGAGCCTCTCCTTCCTCTTGCAGTAGAAATGACCAGAAAGCTCCCTCACTCCAGTGAAGGTGGGCTTTGTAGCCAGTAACACTTCTACTCCAATTGCACACTAAGCACTAACAGAGTGTGTGTGTGACTGGAGACAAGGATGGGCTCATTTTCCGTGCAACTGGATTTGTATCTGGTGCTGAACATTTAGCTTTACATTATAAGGCCCCTGGTGAAAACCTGGGACTCAATTTCTGAAGGCTCTGCCTGAGGAAAACACACTGGTCCCAATTTCAAAAGGCTCCGGGGGTTTAAATAACCCAATAGTGCCTGAAGCCCTGCTCAGCTACCCCTTAATTCTAGAGGTCTGTGAAGTCCTTTGTCACATGTGTTTACACTGACACCTTCTAGCCACCTAAAGCTCAAGTGGCTGAGCTTTAGACTTTAGATAGGCATTGTTTACCTCTCTCACTTACCATTCTGGGTTGCAAAAGTCCTCCACACCAGGGGTTCATCATGATTCACAAAAAGCCTTGTCCCTTTCCCATTTCACCTGTGAAGTTGATCTTGAACACTCCAACATGATTGGTGGCAACAGAAAACACTGCCAGGGAAGGTGGTCCCCCTCACCAGCTTCCCCCAAGGGACGAAAGGTTAAAGCACTCACCAAGGACCCGGGAGACCCTGGTTCGGATCTTTCCTCTGTCTGCAGTAATCTGAACCTGCATAAATAGCCAGTGTGCCAGAGAGAAAGCGAGTGATTATGTCACAGGCCACACACAGTGCCTCCCCTTGGGATGAATGATGCAGATCTCTGTATTCCCATATAAATGCCATGACCTCTAGACATCACCTTCTCCAGTCCGATGAAGAGTTATTACCAGCAAAGTGAAACAGCTTCAGTGGTGGGAAAAGCCAAGCCTAGAATACCATATATGCTCTGGTCATGGCTCACATACCCCTTCACTTTAAGCAGAAGATATGCATTCAGATCCCCTCAAACAGAAACAAGAATAAAGCTAAAGATCTGACACACCCCAGAGCACTTTCTGGGATCCCATCTGTGCCCCAAGGCCATGGCTGGGAGACTCCTCACTACTTTGAGTGTTAAGGTTGTCCATAAAAGCCCTGTAACAAATGCCCGAGCATCTTACAGACAAATTCATTTACCAGCCATTGACTACCGAACAAGTGAGTAAGTCATTGACTACCCAACAAGCAAGTGCTGCCACCCTTACCTGCTGTAAGGAAGGCCTGGCTTAGGTAGATATGGTCAGAACGGCAAACCTCAAACACATGGTTTTCTGAAAATGCATGAAACATAGATGTCAGTATCCTGAACATTATGACAAGGAAATCTTTTTGAGCATCCTTTGGATGTGCTTGGATAAGAGAGGCAGAAACAATTTCTGCAATGTCCTCTTACAGGACAGGAATGATGAAGCAGAAAAGTGGAGGCAAGCACGTTTCTAATCCTCTTCGAATTTTCATCTTTTGCACATGTAAGGGCAAAATCACTATTCCCACAGCCTGAGTCTGCTGGGCATGCCTACGCAGAGGTACACTGTGTCCCATCTAGCTTTATCTATTTTGTGTGAACATCCAGCACCTCCTGGTGAGGGGCAGATATAAATAGAGATGCAATCTTTCTTGCTTATGAGGAAAACCATGTTGTTCAAGGGGTTTTGTGAGGTAGTGGAGAGTATTTATATGTATATACACACACTCTTTTAAAAGTATAATCCTTCTGCAAATGGCCATTTTCCTACTGAGCAGTGTGTTGTGATGGCAGACAATGCTCAAGTGATATTAAAGGTGACAATCCCGTTTTTGTTTCTGGACCATGGTGGGCAATAGATTTCAACCTCCTTAATGCTTGAAATTCAGACTGTTGCTTATCTGTATGACGTCATTTCACAATTTAATGCAAAGTGACAACCAAGCTCCCCTGAGAGAAAAGCTAACTGGGGGTGAACTTCATGAAGCTGAAATCTAGAGGCTTGAACTTTTACACATAACGTTGCTCCTAGACAATTTTTGTGTTTTCTGTGTTCACTGCCTCTGGTAAACTAACTAGCTCACAGCAAAAAAGAAAGCTCATGGCTTTTCTGGAACAATCACCATTTGTGAGTTTTAACACCAGAATCCTTTATTTTCTTCTAATTTAACCATGTAACCTTCAGAGCAAGAAGACTGCCTCAGGAAGAGAACTGAAACGTCATTTTTTACCCCTCATCTACTTACCCAACCTCCTTGGCTTTTAGGCAAGGCTTCCTGGAACATGGCTCCAGAAACTGTAGTCAGTGAAAAAAGTAATCCAGCAAATGCTGAGAATGACCTTCAGGACCAGTCCATAGAACCACAAGACATAGTTGTACCAGTGACTCTGTTTGTACCCTCTAGATGGAAGTGCATTCCACTGCAGCAAGGTGTGGGAGGGAAAAAAGGAACCACGTCTTTGACCCTGCCTTCATACATTCATATGATACTTGAAGAGGGTACATTGTCAAACTTGTATGTAAAACAGCACCATAGTGCACAGGGTTGCCAAAACAATACAGTCATAGCCCTGGGAATTGAGATTGTGGATGAGCAGTGACAGCATGTTAAGCTGTTTGGACATCTAATGTCTCATCACTACTTTGTGACTATTCTCTATTCCTGGTAATATTTCTGAGACATTGTGCACCGCCACATAGACTCTCATTACCAACAGAATTTCTAAGTTTGGACAAAAAAAGACCAAACTGCTCTTTCAATTCTATGTGGAACTGGAGGATATGACAGAAAGCAGAGTACAGAATTTGATTTTCGTAATCTTTATTATGAATAATGTCTCAGAAGCCAGCAAGAACTTTGACTTTCTTTTTAGACCCAATAGTGAGGCTAGAGCAAATGAGCTATTTGTTAATCAATACACTTATTGCTGTATTTATTTAAGTTTTCAGAGTATGTTTCTTACATTTCAGAATATAATAGTGCTGTTAAATATTTCTTCCATTTCAGAATATAATTGTGCTGTTAAAATTCTTAGAAACATACTTTTTCTTCTACTATCATCCCAGTCCATTAAGTAACAGTTTTCAGGCAGAGAACTTGCCATAATATATAACATTCTTTTCTGCTAAATACTTTGGTAATTATCTCAGATCTAAAAGTGGCATTGGCTCTGACCTTTGGTTATAGACTGCTCTCTATTGCTTCTGTGCTGTAGAAACATGATTTGCCCTGTTCCCTCAAAAATAGTTTTTTTTGTGGTTTTGTCCCCTTGCATTTTAACCTTTTCTAACAGACTTAGCAGAAATGACTGAGGTAGGAACATTTCTTAAGAGCTTCTTATGTGATAGAGTGGGAAAATAAGCATTCACACGCTGCCAAGATTAGAAGGTGAGGAAAGAAAGGGCATGTTTTGGGCAAGCTCCTTTGGCAGGATGGGGATATTTTGTGGCAAACAGTCATTCTAATCTGAGGTATTTTAGACCAGACAACTACAGCTGCTGTAAGAGAGAAAAGCACCTCATTTCTGCTGATCTGGCAACTTTGGATAATGTGTGTATTTGCCACTGCCAGTAAAGCAAAGGGTTCTTCCAGAGGGCACTGCTGATCTAGAGGGTAAAGCTATATATAATATTTTTTGGTGTACCATGATATGTTGGCCCTAAGGGAGCTCAAGCATCCAGGAAAGACTGAAGTTAGAAATGTGGGTGGAAGCTTTGCAACCCACAGATATTTCTAAATCCAAACGACATCCTGAGGAAGTGAGTCTGGAAAGGGACTTTCTCATGCTGTATTCTTTCCCAGCTATTAACAACGTTGTGTGCTTCACAGCACCATTCATGTACCAGAAATGCAGTCACTTATCACACATGAAGACTATTTAATCTATTAAGGAATTCAGCCTTCGAATTAATGTATGGCATGCTGCTGATACTTCCTCTCCAAATATAATGTACTGCAACCATAAACAGTGAAATTAGACATGACAGATTGAGACTTGCAGTTGAACTGCCTGCCAGATGGGTTTGAGTTTTGTGTAGCCACCCACACTGAAAAGAGCGTCCTTGGCCCCTCAAGATGTTTTAGGCACAGTTGGAGCAGTCAAATCTTTAAAGTCATTCATTTGCAAGAGGTATGGGTCAACTCTGGGCACTGGTAATGAGATACGTAAATGTAGAAGGAAGATGTTTCTGCAATGTCCTATGCATCTATTTTATGCACTTTTTGAAATTCTGAGCCAAGCCTATGTTACTATTGATTGGGAAGACCAACATATATGATAATGAGATATTTGGAGTAATAACATTTCCTTCATTTGACTCTTAGTTGAAAATTTCCTTGGAAATCTCTTTCTTTAGACCACCTCAGCCTGTCCAACTGACGACATCTCTGTCTTTGTTCCAGATATTCTAAAAGCGAGGCTGTTTAGTTTCCCTACATGATTGTCTCATCTCTTTTCCCACTAGAGAGACAAATAAATAGTTGAGAGAAACAAAATGAGGGAAAAGGCAAAAATAGCAGCTGCATCAGAATGAGTGATGAAACACATACTGGTTTTTAAAAATGCTTTGTCAGGAAGCACTTTATAGCAATGCAGTTTGAGTCCGCAAAGGACTGGACTGCTGGGGAGATCACAGCTTAATGATCTGACAATATTTCTGTCATGGGAGGCCTCCTAGCGAAGAGGTATCAGCACCATACAGACACATAGCCATGCGCACATATGTACTCACATAACCTGCAACATATTCGGCATCACCTACGTTGTGGGAACACCATGGCTAAAATGCATTTTACCTGGAAGTCTTGGAATTGTGTCATATTATCATTTCTTGAATTTATGGCACACTATAGGCACAAAAATAGTTCTGTTTTAGAGATTAAGAGATTCAGAGACAGCACGCCTCCTGAATTAGGGACAGATTAGAAGAAAAGAGCTAGGCTGATAGGGACAAATACAGAAAGATACTCAGGAAACTACAGAGAAGCTGTAGAACTTACATAACATCAAACTGACATAATTCTTAGTCACATCCTCATCAAAAAGGCTGAGAAATATGGAAAATAAACTGTTCTTACACCAGTTTAGAAATCTCCAAAGTTGAGATGAAGCCCCTTGGAAGGTCAGATGTTTACACTGCTATGTGTGCTTTATTAAGATTTTTTCAGTACTTCTATTTTTCACAACAGGGATTTATCTTCAAAGGAAGGACCACCAACTATCTGGAAATGATTCAGTGGCCTATGAAAAATATATATATATATTTGAGAAACTCTTTAATACTATACAGATTTTCTGATACTGCAAAGAGAAACTTTGTCTTGTCACTACAGACCCTATATGACATGCTGCTCACATGGCTGCTGCAGATTTCAAAGTGTTCTGAGCATTTATCATGTATCTTTTCAAAAGCAGTCTATGTGGTGCATTAACCTTTTACATTCCTCTAGTTGTGTTAATATCCTGTCTGTTGTGGTCCTTCTCCATGTTCCTGTTATGCTATGGTAACATCTGCTGGTGGAAAAGTCTCTCGTACAGTAAGTGACCTCACATACTCAACAATCATTAAGCAACTTCTAGAATCAGTTTAGCAAGCTGCTTTAAAAAAATAGTTCTAGGAAATGCTTTTAGATGGTGTCGATTTCAAATAAGAAATTAGTTCAGATCATACAAATAAACAAGAGGGAAGGAAGGTCAGTATGTTCCAACAGAGAAGAATTTTTGTCCCCAATCTCAAAGTTACAATAATGTTCAGAATTGCAGAGATTTTTCTGCAATCACATATTAAAACTGTGCTTTCTGCAAAGGCATGCATTTTATACAGGAGCAAGGCCAGAGAGCTGGGACAAAGGAGAGTGCCATAGTAGTGCTGGAGTTTGGCAGTGGGGAAAGAGAACTAATTTAAACTGGTACACCCGATTTTCTGGGTTTTTATAAACATGCTGTGTTAGAAGGGGACATTCACAGAGACCAGTCTATGGTTGTAGGTGCGTCAGGATCACATCCAAACTTCATACATTTAAAATTCAGTGGTATGCCTGCCTGACTTAGGACATGAAGGGCTGTGTTTAGGTCAGGCACCTATGGGCAAGCTGAACATCCGTGGATACACTAAACTATGTAAAAATGGAGGTATCATGAAGCCTCCTTCACCAGACTTTATGCTGAGCAAATGAGTGCACCGAGGAAAGAACCTGTATGGAGGAGAAATTATTTCTGGCCATTATGCAAAATGGGGTGACTGGGCTAGAAACCTGCCTCTCCCATTTGTCTTTGCTCAGGCTTTTCTGGCAGCAAGACTGATACGATGTCAAAGGGCTCCTTCATACATTAGCACACGCAACACTTAATGTGATGCTCCAGCCGGTGAGCCGGCTTCATTTGGAGCTCAACTCAAATACCTCTAAACAAACACCTGTAGCACTGGGAGCAAACAAGAGGAATTAGAGATGTGTGTACGTCTATGGGGGTATGATATAATAGGCATCACAGATACATGGTGGGATGGCTCCTATGACTGGAGTGTTGGAATGGAAGGTTACAGGCTCTTCAGAAAAGACAGGCCTTGTAGGCAGGGAGGGGGAGTTGCTATTTATGTTAGGGATAGGCTGGAGAGTATGGAACTCTGTCTGGGGACATGTGAGCAGTTGACAGAGAGTTTGTGGGTCAGGGTTAAAGGGAGAACAGCGGTGGGAGACATTAT
>JANRGW010005459.1:0-10938 GCA_024733675.1 Psilopsiagon aymara
AGGGTCCCGGGCGGCTGCAGCTCGGGGAAGTCGCCCGTGGAGCCGGTGTCGAGGTGGGGAGAGCACGCGCCCGGGGCCGGGGAGGGGTGGCGGGAAGGGTGAGCCCCGCAGCTCTCCTTCCGCTACAACTTCTGGTGATGTTCGGTGCGGAACGCGGGATCTCGTTGTGCTGGCGGATGCGCCAGGTGCGGCTTCCCCGCGGAGCGGTGTCTCCTCGCTCCTGCGTCCCCAACATCAGCGCTGCCCGGCTGGCAGGGAAGCGCCCAAAACTTTACCTGCACCTTTCCCTCTCCCGGGAGGGAATAGCTCGAGTCGCCACAGAAGCAGCGCTTGGCAGTAGTGGCGGTGCCGGAGACCTTGTGATCTCCCAACACTGGCACAGCCTGTGCCAGGGTGCGTTGGATCTTTGGGAAGTGCCCGCAATGCCAGGGCGCCCCGGACAGCATCCCTGGGCCAATGCTTGTGGCTGGCAGCAGCTGCTTCTCCCCGTCCTGTCGCGCTGGCTTGCCCCAGTCTGACAGCCAAGCAAAGGAGGGGAAATGAAACCACCCCCCTCCAGAAAAACAAAACATAAATTGGCAAAGCATAGGAAGATGGTAGTTTTGCTGGGAAAATACAGATGTTGTGTCTGCCGGAAAAGCAGGCGGTGAAATGACCACAGCATTTGAATTCAACTAGGGAGTATGTTAGTCTCGTCCCAGCAGCAGGACAATGACATTTGTATTTACTGTAGGAATTAATTCTATTAAAGTATTTCCAGAAAACAGCCCAAAAGGGGTTGGTTCTCAGCTGGTTCAGGCTGAAGGGTTCTATTCATTTCACTAAAGAGAAACAGATTTGCTTCAGTTCAAAAGCTGTTTTCAGCTGCAGTACCCAAGATATTATTTCTGAAATCTATTGTTTCTACTTAGCTTGTTAAAATGGATTTAACAAACAAGGAACACAGGCAAATGTCAATTAGCAAGCAAGTAGAAGGTAGATTTGTATATATAAATGTTATCAAATAAAAAGGTTCTTGGTCATTATTGTTCATGAGGATCATGAATGTTTCTACGCCTGTTGCTTCTAATTAATAACCTTTAGTAATGGCCAGTATAGTTTGACTCATTTATTTGGTCAGCCCAATCCAAAAGTGTATGAAGTTTGAGCCTCACCCAGTGCCTGTGGAAATCAGGGGATGTCTTTCCTCCAACATTACTAGCCTTTGTTTCAGATGCTGTGGGAGTATCCCTTGCTTTACAGTGATAGTCCAAAGACAAATTCAGTTTTCCATATGAATAGAAGCAGAGGAGTTTTTTGACTCCACTCCATGAAATAAAGGGAGGTTCAGCACTGTAACAATCAACTCATGCCGTTTTCTTTCCGTTCTTCACCCCAGAGAACAACTAAATTGTTTCTTACTCACAACTCTATCAAATCCATGGTTAGTTCAGCTCCCAGAGCCAGCAAATCATGAGCTGCACGTTCTGCTTGCAAGACACAGCAGTGTGGAACAACTCATGCTATGTGGCAAAACTGACTAAAAATTGAGTAGTGATGATTTCACAAGTTCTTATGCAAAGCCTGTTGGTGCACAGTGCCCGGCTCTTATCACATTTGCTATTCTGCCTTGCAAAATGCATGTGTAAGAGTCCTGAGGGTTTTACGGTAGGTGTAATTACGAAAGAGCTGTTTTATTAGTCTGATAAACTTGTAAATCATCCATTTATTCCCAGTTTTATTGTACCACTTACATCTGCATTTTTCCCAAGAAAGTCATCCCTGCGTTAGCAAGTAAGCAGGACTTCTGAACTCTTTCCAGTTCTCTCCAAGGTCAATCCCAAATGTTTATAGCTCATTGGGAAAGCATTATTGTGGCATATCAAAGTTTGCAGACATGGCTCTGGCTCACGCTGGCATACAGGTGGTTTTAGTTATCCATGCTGATGACTAGCAAACCACTCATGCCAGAAGCAGGCTTAGGCAGAAGTCAAGAGAAAGAGCTGGACTCATGAGTTCCAATCCACAGGAAGGTATCACAGTTACCTGCCTGCCATACATAGCTTTGAAATGGTTTGCTTCAGTCAGACTTGTGCTTAAGGAAGAAAGGTTTCTCCTAATGTCAGGCTTTTTGAACCAGTTGAAACCTATTTTTTCCCAGTGCTTAAACAAGATGGTCAACTTTTTCTTTTGGAGTCAGACTGTTTTCAAGAGGATTGTTACCTTAGTGGCATCAATTTGTTTCTGAGATATGTTGTTACCAGGCAGGAATGATGGGAAGGATATTGACCTGTGGTTGACACAGCATTTAAAATTCTCCAAACCCATTATTTTCTGCCTAGAAACTGTCAGACAGTGCCATAAACTGTAAAGTTTTTCTTTCCCTGGTGCCAAACCTCATACCATATCTAAATTAGTTTGCTTGTGTTTTGGGATTTACAGAATATCTGAGTGTGCTTTCCAGAAAAATTGACTTCTGCAGACAATATCCAGAGACATCCACCCTGGCTAACAGTTCCACATGAAATACTTTTTGTTGGGATATCTTTGTGTCTTGCACACTCTTTGTTGTCTAGGTTTTGCTCAAATATATCTTCTAGGTGTTCCTTCAGCCTTGAGTGGTCAGCATGTCTCCATTCTTCAATGCTGCTCCAGTAATCATCAAGTCATGCTTTATAGGTGACCAAGAAATGGATGTTCATGTTAACCTTTTTCTTGTCGCACAGTGAGATACTGTCCTGATGAGGATTCCAGCTCTTCTTTCTGAAGAGGATTTAGTGCTGTTGCTCAGGGCATTTTTTTACCAATTACAGTAAAAATGTCCAACATTACCGGCTTATTCAAGCAACATTATTTTGGAGCTGCACCCTAAAATAACCACTTTTGTGCAGCCCACTGTAAAACTGGAGCCCTGTCCTAAGGGGTAATATAATCCAAATGGTGCAGAGCAGGCCCAGCTACCCTTCACCTCATTACTTCTGCTCACTGTTCTGTTCTCTGCTTGTTTCCTCATGGCATGTACTGAATTTTACTATATTGCCTGCCTAGAGCTTTTATTTTTTCATATTAAGTAGCTTTGTTAACTTGGCTTGCTTCTCATATGACCCCACAAATATTGATATCATATACTGTACTCCAGTATGAATGGCAAGCATACCGTGTTCTGCACATTACTCCAGTGTTTGCCTTCATGATGCTGAGAAATGGTCAGTTCTCTATGGAAGTCTTCCAGTGGCAATGGAAAATATTAACGGATTCCTAGGTTGGAAAATGTGTCTTTGTCCTGCAATTTATTAACTGCAGTTAACTGAAAATTAGCTTGTGCTCTGTAATGTGTAAAAAATAGTTAACTATCGTTAACAGTAAAAGGGAGCTACTCAGAAGAGTGGGTGCAGAGATCAGATCTGATCATTTCATAACGTGCAAGGCTTTATAAGCAGGATCTTTAAAAAACAGCGGTTCTGTTTCTGAAAGGACAGTATCTCGCTTTTCAGTCTGCTTACAGTAATGATTAAGACTGTCCCAGTCCACTCTTATCACAGCTGGCTGTCTTTTCTTTTCCTTCTCTGCCTTGTCATCAACCTGAAATGATTGGGCCACATTTTAGCCATGCACTGCCCTAAAGCAGATGGATGGGGACGGCTATGTGTGAGGGGCGGAAAATCAAGAATTTCTGCTACTGATTCTGTGCTCTGTTTGCAACATTGTTCTTGTCTCAGTGTAGGAGACCGGGAACAGGAGCAAGCAGGAATGCAGACACATGGTCTCATTTATTCTGATTTGCTGTTGAGGCAACAAGAGACTTTTCATGGTGTCCTGGCACTTGTACAGGCCCAGGAAACACTGGCCTGTAATACTTGTCAAAATTTAAACTGCCTTTCAGGTCCTTCCTGTTATATCTGTTATCCTGATGGTTTACCCCCATTGCTTCCTCTCTTCTTCTTACTTCCGTAATTTTATGTTCAGTCATTCCACCCACTTTCATCAAATCCAAGCCATGCAGGAGTAACAGCCATGCAGGAGTCACCAAGTGTGGTTGCATTTGAACAGTACACTGCTGCTACCACACACTTTTTCATTCTGATTAAATGATTTTTTCCTCAAATCTACTCAAACATAAATAGTGGGAGTATAAATATTTAACTACAATGCAGTTACAGCTTTGCAGCGATTTATAAGCATAAACTCTGGAGGAGATCAGAGTATTCCAAGAATCAGGCAGGACTTCATGAAACCGATAAGGTTCACGAATTTACCAGATTTTCCTTTTTCTTTCGAAGTTTTTCTACCATAACAGAATTCTCATTTGTCCAATAAAAACTTCTTGTACTTTGAAAGTACTCTTTGTTCCTCTATTTTGGATTTAGCTATCCTGAGCATGAGTGCAGTTTACAGATAAGTCTGCAATCTGTAGGAGGTCTTGTTGTCTGCCATTATATCAACTTGCACAACTTTAGTAGTATTAGTTCTGGCTTTTTTCCTGGTTATTAAGTCATTAATTTGATGCTAGATACTTATCACAGGTCATTCCTTAAAGTTTTTTCCTCCATTTATACAATCCCACAAGTTCTTTTAAACGAAAAAACAACATACACACATTTATGCTCACCATCTTAGGTTTTCTAAATTACTTTCCAAGCATTTATCATTTGTAAAAAGGAATCTTATTAAAATTGATATACAGGAAACAGCCAAGCTTTTGTTACATGGTGCAGAACACCATGCAGCAGTTCTGTAATGTTTGAGTTATTGAAAGTAATGCTATAAAAAACTCACAAAAAATGGGCTCATATCAGCAGATTTGCAATTAATGCAGTATACTGAACTGCAGACAGAGGGCTTGAATTTCAGAGGCCAGAGACATGGGAGGGGTGATGTACACATGCCGTAACAGACATCGTATTTCCACATGAATGGATCTTTCAAAAGTAAATAGGGAAGGATATTGAATAAGATCTATTTCTACATGAATGGAAAATCCAGTAAAGTTGTTATCGTTTAAACCACTCCATCTTAGTATTTCTTCATACCTGCCATTTTCTAGGAAACAATGGGTTGCGTGCTGTGAAATTAAGGTCGAGTTTACCACTAGGTATGTGGCAAACCCCAAGGGGGAACTGGTACTAAACCAGATGTTTTAGTAAAAAAAAAGAAAGAAACAAACTCAAGGGTGCTTTTGTATGAGAGCAATTACTTGCCTTGAATTAAATAGTCTTTATAATGACTTGCGGCTTATCCCTTATAAAGTACAATGGATTTTGTCTTTTATTGTGGATGGTTGGTTGGGGTTTTTTTAGTTTTAGGCAATACATTCTTATATCACCCTAAAAAAGTCAAATAAAGAAGCATTAGCCTAAGTTTAGGTAAAAGGTTGCGTAAAAAGTTGCTCATTTTAAAGCACAAAATGAGACAATTAAATATCCTGTGCTTAACATGAGGTCTTTAAAAACGGTGCTGCAGGCCTTAAGCATATACAGCTTCTGCAGTTGTATGTTTAACAAGATAATGTATTTAACAGGGTGTGAATGTCAAGGAGGAGGCACTGAAGAATGGTGCCAGGGGTTGGATTATGTATTGTTCTCCCATTCAGGAACAAAGGTGGGGACCAAGATATTACGTAAGTGCTGAGCTCTGTATGCTAATGAATAGAAAAAATCAGCTTGCTTTTGCTGGATTGTCACTCTTGCTGCAGGGCATGGTCCTTAATGATAGTCCGCAGTTTTGCTCTGCAGAATACATATGTTATTAAGCTGATATTTGATTGATATTTTTAACATAAAGATTAACAATTATTCACCAAGGCATGGCTTAATAGCACTTCAAACTCTTTAGGGTGTTTTGATTCATATCCAGGCTCACTGTGAATGTAGGTAAAACGCTTTACTCGCTGAAGAGTGAGTATGTGTGTTCCCCTGCTGCCCTAGCCTCAATGGGAGCTTGCTAGGATTTTGTATTAGGGTTCAGGTCTGATGAACCTGGAAGATGAAAGATACAGGCATTAATGTCACAAACATGTCAAGCCATCACAAATTGGCTTGGCTACCAAAAGAAGTATTCCCCCCACAACCACCAGCTCAAGTCTTCATGGCATTTTGGCCTTTTTTTTCATTGGGTTATGCCAGTGGCAGCATGGTAGGAATGCAAAGCTGTAAAGAAGGACACTGTATCCTTTATCTTCTTATTACAGTGTCAGTGGGAAATGAAAAGTAGCAGTCAGGCAAATTGTCAGCAAACAATAGATTTTGTGTGATAGCCTAAGGATACAAACATCTGAGCACAGAATCCTTTGTCTTCACCCCTCACACTTTAGTCAGATATCCCACATCTCTGAAGGCTCTGTGACACAAGGAGTGTCTTGGGTGCTTCCTGAGGAATTATATGGGCATCTGAAAGATATTTTTGCTTGATTCAATGAAATTTCCTCTAATTGTTCTCACTTATCCCAAACTCAAGCATTTGACTGTAACAGTAGACATACAGACGCGGTTCCTTGCATGGATTTCAGAAGTGAGATCCTGAAGCATTACTAGAACTAAATAAGAAAAAAGAAGTCCTTAATCTCAAGATGGCCCAATTTAATCTTTGAGCAGTTCCCACTCCTCTGCAGGATTCAGAATCACTCCCCAGTCTCATTACGTACACATGGTATACCTTCTCCAAGGAAGTCAAGAGGCGTGCTCAGGCCCCGCATTTGTGCGTACTTGGTTTCATACTCTGCCTATGAGAAGATAACTCACCTAACACAGTTGCTGGTTTATCAGGAGTGGACTGCTGAATGGCGAAGGCTAGGGAAAGGAGGAGACTTACTCTTTCATTAGCATCAGGCAGCCCAGCACATGTTCTTCCATTGTGTGATACCATCAAATGCGACTATAATCCCTTTTTCCTATTCCTATTCTGCATCCACATCAGAGCAGCTTTCTCTTCACGAGCCATTCAGTTCCAAACCTTATCAATGCAGATGGTCCATCTTCTATGCAGCAATTGACCTGTTGAAAGGCATGATATTACTGAATGCAAAATAGGCAGAGTCTAGATTGTTTTTGTAGTGGAAAGAGACATTTGAATAGAAAGTATGTGTTATGTTTGTAAAAGGGTAGAATTCAGACCAGCATAGACCCCTTAGCAGAAAGAGCCATGAAGACCAAAGGGTTTTGGAAAGAGACCACATTTAAACATTTTTAATGATTATCAGATATATTAAAATACAAACTGACTGAACTTCAAGTGGTGTAGTTACAAGTCTGCTGCAGCATAAACATCCTTTAATTGATCTTTTGCTTCATGTGGTAGAAATTGTATTTTAATTTCAGAATCTTGTATGAAGGCTGAATAAGATTGAACCTTTCAATGTGGTGTTCACATTAAATAATTTCCAACTGAGCCACTACTCATCAATATTTTTAGTCATAACTGAAAATCAGAGTTTTGTAGGAACAGCCACTAGCAGCAGAATTTGCTTTGCTTTTATAGTTTCCCTTCCTTTCATTTTTTTGTTGATGGATTTCCCCTGACCCCATTAATCTGGTTAGTCAGGTTCTCCAGCATTTTTTTAGATGAGGTTTATCATGGGACATTAAATATTTGCATAGGAGAGGGCTTACAATGCAGTCATCAGAACGAGCTGCTATGCCTGTGTTCAGTAGGAAACAGCCGCCACCTCTCTTTCGCTCATGTGCTGTTTGAGAGCAGTTGCTGCAGTAGGCTACATGTCTGGTAACTTGAGTGTTTACAGTGTGTTTCTGTCCTGTGGGCTTCTAGCTTGGATTGATGTTTTGCTAAGGCATCTGCTTTTCAAACTGTCTACAGGAAGATCTTGTTTCTTGCTCCGTGGCTGCAGCAGAAAGCTGTGACCTGAGCCTCAATCATTACTACTTTGGGAAATTGCAGTCAGATGAGGAATCATCAGTGGGTAGGGAAAAGAACCTGGAATCAAGAGTGGGAGCAAGAAGCACCTGTGTTGACATGCACTAAGTCTCCTATGCTGTGGCAGTGCTAATATCTTCTGATCAGGAGAAGGGGATTAGAGACTTTTCAGCAGGTGAGATTGTAGCTTCTTTCCTTCCTTTGTGGGAAGAATATCTAACCAGAAAATACCATTTCCATTGCAGATCAAGGTGGAAAGCATGAGGCACGATTATAAAATGCTGTCAGTGTAGCAATCCTGCTGAGAAATGCTGGGAACTGGTATTAGTAATCCAAGCACATGCTGCTGTGATGTAGCACAGTGGAGGGGCTGAAGAGCCATGTCCTTCCTGTGGAAAAGCTGGGTTCTGTGGCTGTCAGTGGAGGGAGCTTGGCATAAACACCAAGGACTAGAACTCAGATTAGTGAAGTGAATCCTGTTGCACAGAGTAGGGACTTGACTGAAGGGTCTAGTAAAATAAGAAGTGCTAAAGAAATGGAAAAAAGCGAGAACATGGAAGTAAAGGCAAAATATTCATTGAGATGGCGGCACAGCCTAAGAAAGGAAGTAAGTTAAGAGAAAGAGGAAGAACTCTTGACGGTGTTCATCCTGGTAAAGCAGACCAGTGCAGCTGTTCACCCATTTGTCTGCTCAGGAACTCAGAAGCAGCGGCATAAAGATTTTTCCAAGTCAGTTCATCAGGTAAATAAGCTGCAGCTGGGGACCAAGGTAATATAACTGTGGGTTATAGCAGTGAATTGAAATAATTCATCTGTGGCATTTTCATGCGCCTTTTTAATATATAGTAAAAATCACAATGTGTTTGTAGGTAATTTATCCAGCAGGAAATAAAATACTATATTTATACCATTAATTATTTGCGAAACATATCCACTGCTCTAGCTTCGGGACTGCCTTAGAGATAATAACATTTAACAAAACAAGGCTGAGATGATGATCCAGAGGGCTCTAGCTTTGCTGGAGAGTTTTATTAGGTTTTGTGCAGCGTTAGTAAAATTATTAGTGTTTTCTATGTGTTTTTTTTCCTTAAGTACTCTAATGGAGTTTTTATAGGCATTAATGAACGTCAATGAGATCAAACAATGTACACTTTACCCTTGTGAGCAGTCCTGTTGACTAGAGTGGGAATCGCATTATTTTTTTGTACATGCTATTCATAGTAGAGAATGCAGAAGTAGTCTCTAATGGAGGAAATATCTCTATTAAATCTTCCATCATCTCTGTATAGACTGATTTATTCTAGGAAAAATAATTAAATTCATTTAATTATTCTGCTGTCTGTAAAAGACAAGAAGCAATTTGCACAAAAGCACAGTTTCATCTACAACTTTATGACAGTGCTTAAACAGCCCAGCAAAAACTTAAAAATATAATACATTATTTATTAAAAAAAGAAGAACTCAATATGACGTGAAGAGTAAATAAGTCAATGGATTTAAATTCCTCTTTTTTTTTTTTAACTTGTTCCTTGCTGATGATAACGTGAGGAGAGAAGCTTCAAGCACAACGCAGTCCCACCAAGTAGAGCTCCAGATGTTTGTGTTAGTTTATTGGCATTTGCAAGAACAGCAAGAACAGCAAAGCTCTCTTTTAGACCTCTCATGCACAGGAGGAGGTGGTTTTAGTTAAAAGTTGGTTATTAAGCTGCAGCTGTGAGAAAAATCTGAAGTGTCCTTCAATTGGTAAAACTGCAAAGTATTTCCTGATTAGGAAACAAACGTATAGTTTGTTCCTAAACTCTGGGTCCTGCACTGGGAATGTTTAAAGACATGAGCCTTTGCACCCATATGTACAAAGTAGCTCAAAAATGCCTGTAGGTTTTGACTTTAAACTCAGTATTTTCACAGTCAAAGTAATTAAAAGTGTCTTTTTGGGACCCTCCTGTAAACACAGTGTGCAACAGCTGAGTGTAGGAAATACTTTAAAGTAAATGTGCTGAGAAACTCATTACAGAAATCCAAATAAATCTCCTTTGAGACATGTAAATTTAATAGCAATGGGTATAATTTTATAAACATATCTCAAACTTAAGATTTCTAATTAGATAGCTCATTGATCCATAAGCACTGAAGTTTAACCAAACAGTGATCTGCAATTACAATCTGGTTAATCATTTCAATTCCCAACAAAAAGGCTCCACAGCTGCCTGAGGGCTTGGCAAAGGTGAGGAAAACCATGGGATCAGCTTAGCTGTTAAAAAAGCTGTGTTTGTAGTTGGGGGCCACTGGTGCCCATGGGCTGACCTGCAAATCACAGCTAAGGCAGGGTACACTCCCTCCCATGGAACTGGACAGTGATTCTGACCGTATGCTTGGGGTTGATGTTGGTAAGTCTCAGGGCACGAGCAGAAGTGGCATGTCTTCTTTGTGCTTCCTGCCTGAGGGCAGCTGATTTGGGTTAGTTGCTCTGGGATTAAAAGGAGACAAACAACAGCAACAACAAAACCCTCACATTATTTTGAGCAACAAAGAAAACTCTCAGATTCAAGAAGGTACTCAGGGGCTGGCAGGAAACGGGGTCACATTGCATGGGCAGTGATGTGCTTCAGCACTGGAGGGTATAAAAACAGCTTATAAAAACACTTCAGTCTTGACCAGAGGGTTAATTCTACAGTCCCCAACAAAGCATTAAGTCACACACCTGCAGAAAAATCAGCTTGCAGAGATATATATGTTTGTTAGGCCAGGTTCTAGGCATGCATGTGATCAGGGAAGGTGGAGTGCTCACACAAACATGCTAAAGAACTTGAGCTGCTTCTTGGTTCTATCATTTGTACTTCTTAAAATATCAGCAATGTTGTGGTTTAATGGAGCTGATTTGAGTCAGATCTCACTAACAGCTCCTCTGAAATTCCTCAGGGAAAGAAAACACATAAAACCAATGACATCTATGGCATAAAAAGGACATGGAACTTTTGGAACAAGTCCAGAGGAGGTCCGTGAGGATGATCAGGGGCTGGAGCACCTCCTGTATGAAGATAGGGTGAGAAAGTTGGGGCTGTTCAGCCTGGAGAAGAGAAGGCTGCGTGGAGA
>JANRGW010005464.1:0-24526 GCA_024733675.1 Psilopsiagon aymara
GGGGGCCCTGTAGAGCCGCCCGCGCCGCGCCCGCCCGGCCGCGCCGAGGCCCCGGGGCAGTGGCCTGGGAAGCGAAGCGCTCGTTCGGAGCGGCGGGGCTGGGGGTAATATGGCTGATCTCGGAGAGTGCTGAGCAGTCGGTGTCTCCGCTCGGCGCTGTGTCTCCGCGGGCCGTGACATGTAAATAACTTCTCTTCCCTCCGGATCGCACCGATGCCAGCCCCACCATTTTCCAGGGGGGATTTGTGAGAGGTTCCGCGGAGCTGGGCTATGTCGAGCAAAACCAATTCCCCGGCGGTGAGTACTGCTGTCGGTTAACTTCTTTGTATTAAAGGGCGAACTGTGACAGCGGGCCCGGCGCCGCGCACGGCCAGTCGGCGGGGACGGGGGTACCGGGGATAGAAGGCTACGGGGGACCCGCCGCCTGGGCCGGACCGAGAAACTTAGCGGGGGACCCGGTCGAGGGGATTGCGCGGCTTTGGGCTCTGTCATGAATCCCGTGCCCCGGTGCTGGCGTAGATGTGCGGGTTCGAGTTACACATCTCTCGCTAGGTAACCGTCGAGCGCTTAAAACGCAAAATAAAGGGCGGTGGGGGTGGGAGAAGGCGCGCGTTACACCTTCCCCCCCCCTCCGTGGGCACACCTGGGCGCACCCGCGGGTGCCTGCGCGGACACACGCGTGTTCGATCAGCATTTCGACTTTATACGGTTCGTTGTAGCGCAACTCAGAGGTTTAGGGGGTTTTCTCCCCGTTTATTTTTTATTTTAGCACTTTCGGTTCCCCGTCTAAATTCTGGAGCGGTGAAAAACCTGATAGGATTAATTTTTCTTCAATATTCTTGAGTACGCCATATGCACTGTTTTGAAAAAGATTGCCATTTTTAATTTTGCGTGCTTTCAGACCATGCCTGTGTTAGTTTTAGGTGATCCTCCCAACTGCCTTTTTTATCTTATAGTTGTAAATTAAGAGACAGGAGCAAAGATGCACTTTTCAGAATACACTGTAGTCCTACTGCGTAATGGACGTTCAGACCATCGTATATGATGATTTTTGCATGAGCAGTGAGCAAATAGGTTGTAAGTCAGTGTTACGTAACTGCCTGGCTGTAGCAAACTTGGGGCGAACTGTGAAGGAAAAGTCTCATTTCAGTTTTCCTTTGGACAAAAGGAGGGGCTGGCTATCCCTTATTTTCAGTGGCATTACTTTGTAGCAGGTTGATTTAAAAAACCAAACCAACAAAACCAAAGCAACCTATCCTTGGAGAGTAAGAGCCAGTTACTCTGTATATGGTGTGTATTTGTGTTTTTTCTGAAAAGCTGTTTCAGTCGTGTACCTAAATTCTGGGTACTAAATGCTCAATAATCGCTGGGGAATCGTTAGTTAATGCTGTAACCGGATTCATTACATAATCGAAAAATGTTCCTGAGTTAGTGTTGTTTTATTACTTAAGTTCACTGCTTTCTAGAAGGGCGTAATTTGGCATAGCTGGAGTTTCTGAAATAACCGAGAGTCGGCATGAAAAAAAAAAGTGGGTTTTTTTCATCAGCGAATGAAACAGTAGTGGGTTAATACTTCTGTTGCAAAACTGAAACAAACAGGCAGACATTTAAAGATTCTCAGTGACTATATAAAATACTGGGTATTGAAGTAAACGCAGTCACTAAGGTGGAGCTTACAAGCAGGGGTCTTTGTGCTTTTTGTACATCCTGAGGATATTAGTATGTTGTGTTTGACGTTCCTGCACAATCAAATACACTTGCCACAGAAAAAAACCTTCAGTTCTCAGAGCGTTTAAGGTGATTTTTAACCGTGTACTTGTAAGACAAGCAGAGGCAGGAGACAAGATATACTTTTCTCAATGCAAATGTGATCGGCTGCATCTCTGCTAGCCAGGCATTCATTTCACTAGTGACTGCCCTACGTTTATTTTTCAAGTATGTGGTGTATGCTTCCCTTGCTACGTTATTGTAAATGACCTTTCTTTTGATAATTTACTTGGAATTGAGTATCTGTAGGTTTTAATTGCCTCACTTGCAGGTTGTCTTTGTAAACTGTTTTATGACTTTATTCTTCTTACGTTGTATCTGTTCTGTGCAAAGTAGTACATAATCTGTCAGCAGTATATTTAGATGCTTTTAGGGCAAAATACTCTTCATTCTTTTTTGTAGGAATAACAATTCAATTGTTATTGAATTTCAGTATAATTATTTTGTCAGACTGTGTACTTGCTTGGCTTACATATTTTTTTTCATCATTATTATTTTTTTCTCTCTTCTGTATTGTTCTTTCAGAAACAGAAAGTCCTGCAGAGTTTTGGCAAAATGTTCTATGAGATTTTTGGTGGGGGAAAAAGGGGAGAAGGCAAGGGGTGGCATTATTGTCATTTACATAATATTCCAGTAGAAAGCAGTTGCATCATGTATTCTTTCTTTCCATGACTGTTCTTTGGGCTTGCCTGAAAATGATATTTTAAAGGTAAACGGCTGAGCAAAAATGAAAAGCAGTCATGTATTGCTTTCTGCTTTTGTTTTGGGCTAAAAGGACCATTCAGCATGTGCTTTACAGGGTATTTCCAGCCTGAAATTTAGCCAGCTGTTCAAAAATAATGGTAAAAGTATTCTTTTATTGTTACTGCTCTCAAGTCTTAGGGCTTTGCAGTTCTGTTTTCTTGTTCTCAAAGTGTGGATAGTAAACTCTTGGTGTGGAATAGTATATGCTTTGTCTACCGTGTAGTATGAAGTATGAAGCCTGTGAAGAAGGGAAACTGGCTATGAAGTGTTGTCAAAAGCACATTCTAAATGAGCTAAAAGATAGATACTTTGTTTTATTTGGGCTGTTCCAGTTTTTGTAATTACTAAGGCTCTTGGAAGCTCTAGGAGGTAGAGTGTTTTCAGGGAGAAGTATTAAAACCCAGTTTGACAGTGAGCCTTTAGCTAGCCTTTTATAATTCTGCCTTTCCTCTGTGAAATCCTTTTGGCATGTTATGGTTCTCTGGCAGTATCCCAGCGTGTGATATCACAGATATCAGATGTCTCCTTGCGATTCCTGGCATTTGCAGTGCCACAGTGGTGCTCTCTGGGGCAGCTTAGGTGAACCAGGAAATGTCAGAGAAACTCAGTAGGGAAAGCAGAGTGGTAGAGAGGCAGTCACGTAGTGTTGGGAATAGGTGAGCGCCTTCTGTTGCAGAGCGTTCAAATCCTTGTGTTTGGTAATCTGATGCAGAATGTATCCAGCAAACAGATGCGCCTTTGAGTGATCTTCACAGATTTTTTCCTCTAACATCCTAGGTATAGATGCATATCAAAATGAGTGGCAAAACATCACAGTTAAGCTTTTTTCCTTTGGAATTATCTTTGATGTCAAAAATGGATCATCGTTATACGTGGCCTTGTTAGGGCTTACTTACTTTAAAGTTGAGGTCTAATGCCAGGTATAAGTATAGATGATACTGCACACGAGGAGGATATCTGACTCCTCTGTAAGATCTGTTGAAAGTTAGTCATAGTGCATTGCATTTCTGTCTGTCTCTGGTGAAGTCTCCCTCCTGCCCATATTTGCTGTTGCAGTGTTGCACAGTGTGCTTTGTGCTGATAGGGCCTTTGTAGTATAGCTTAGAAAATAAAAGATTTCATGTTGGCCGCTTTGACCTGTGTTTTCATCCTGGTTCACCAAGCCTTGAAAGGTAAATACTTGAGTAGCATTACTTATTTAGACACTCATAGAAGATGAAGGCATAGAAGAATCTTCTTGTGTGTTTGTTTGTTTAATCAGGACTAGGAGTTCCTGGGTATAATTCTGTTTCAGAGATGAATTCTTTGTTTTAGCTGGAACTCAGTGTGTTCATCCTTACCATAAGTACTTCCGTGTTCTTATTCCAGATCTCCTTTTCTTTCCCTCCTTCTTTTCTTTCCCTTTTTTCTCCTCTTTGTTATCCTTATTTTGAATTTTCATACCCCAAATGCCCCAGTGCTATAAAAAGAGTATGTAGATTGCTTTTGTAAGACTTGTTTCGGAAGATGTGCATGTGAGAGCAGGTAATTACTGCCTGGATTATAGTTAGGCTTCTGCCCCAACCATCTTCTGATCTAAATTATGCTCTTGCCCCCTTAGTGTCAGGTGTTGTAGAGAAAAATGTGGCAAAAGTAACTGAATGTAAGTGGGCAGTTGTGGAATAATCGTGCCATGGGGAATCTACTATTTGAAATGGTGCTAGACCAGGAGGAAAGAGAGCTTTTTTTCTTTTTTTTCCAGAGTTCGAAAAACCTCAGGCATGAATTCTTACCTGTGCTTTATAGTTTTCTGCAGAAATCAACCTTCTTTGTATCACATTTCTTGTGAGGATACTCAGTTTGATGGAATTTGAAGGCTTTTTCCGCACATGAGGAGCAGGGTAAAAGGATACAATGTAATTGGCAGAACAAAGAGAGTGGGGGGAAGGGGAAGGGATGTTGGTGGATGGGACTGTACAAGGATGGCATATCTGGAAGAATGAGAAGGAGGTCTAAGGTTGGAGCTTTATTTTAATCATTTAGTCTTGAGCGGTTTTTGGCAGTAGTTTTGTGGCGCTGTTGGGAGTGAGCTTGACAATCAAGAAGATACAGTGGTCAAGGAGACTGACAAGGGAATGAGTCTAGAATATTTTCTAACCTTTTCAAAGGTTACTTGATCTGGGCCAAATAATAGAAAGTGCGCTAGGTTTTGTCACTGCCGTGTCAACCTTGCCTTGTGTACAAAAGGTTGAGTCACAGTCATGGTAGAAGTCATTCGTTACATGTTCAAAATTCTCATAAAATGGAGGTCTGGATTGAACAGTAAGTTCTCTTCTAATCTCTTGAAATATTTCACTTTGGCTTTACAATATTTTAGTAGAAGGCTAATTGCACATAGGAATGGGTACAAAGCAAAGTAGAGGGCTTTTGGAAGAATCATGGGTTTGCAGTCATCAGAAGAGAGAAATCCAGAGTTACAGGAACGTAATCTTAAAGACAAATGGGAGAGGATGAGAAACATAGACTTGAGTCTTGCTTTCACCTTAATCCATCTTGGTGCAGTAGCTTGCCTGTGAGTAGTCACTATTTTCCTGCCAGGTTGGATGGGCCTTTGAGCAACCTGGTGTAGTGGATGGAGTTCCTACCCATGGCACGGGGTTGGAACTAGATGAACTTTAAGGTCCCTTCTGATCCAAACCTTTCTATGATGCTATATGTATTTAGCCATCTTTTCCCTTGCATTTACTCCTTGTAATTTTCTGGTTTCACCTTGTTAAAGAAAGGCAAAGTTTTTTATTTAAGAAAAATGAAACAGTTTAAATAATGAGGTAAAGACAGTGTTATGTAGCTCCAGGAGTGGCACCTATTATAGTCTGCAGTCTATTTCTTGGAAGTAGAGTGTGTTAGTGTGTGCTAGTGAGAAAGTCTGGAAGATTTCTGAGGTGGTTTGTGTGGATCAGGATACAGCTTTAAATGAACAAATTCCTGAAAGTGGCCTGGGAGAGGAGTCTGGCCTGTGTATTTTGTTTAGCTTATGTATTAGTCTGCAAAATCTACAATAATTCAATATGTATTTTTCCCACCCTCAGTATATTTGTCTTCAGGTAGTAAAATTCACCTAGGGTGAGGTAGCATGTTCAGCTATGAGGAGTTTTCAAGTTAATTGTATTCTCTCTTCCATTTTTCAGAAATGCACATAGTTATTGAATGTCTTGATGGCCATGGCTCAGATGCTGAGGTAGATTTGTCACTTTTCCATAGAAAGTTATGGAATCCCAGAGCTGAATTGGTGAATAGGTACTATTTTTGGTGGTTCTATTGCTTTGCTTGAGGAGATTTTGAAATTGATTGGCTTGTGTTTAGTATGTTACCAGAAAGTCTTGAGTTTCTGAACTGTGGTGTGTAGTCAGGAATTGCTGTTGCCAGTTGTGACATCTGCTGCGTTCGCCCCTGTGGATGAAGATTGTTTGCTGTGTTTTCTGTGGTGATAACTGGGAAGAATAAAGGTTAGGGTTAGGTAGTTCTCCTGGTCATTGACAGACCTGCATACAGTTAATATGTAAACAATCTTATATATTTATATCTTTCCCTATGGCTGCCTAATCATCAGTGTCTGCTGCTGACAGCTTCACCAGCACTACAGAAGAGTTTTCATTATTGATGCCTCCCAACGTCCAAATAAAGAACTGTCAGTGAATAAGTACTGTATGGATTAATTTAATTATTAATCAGGACGATAGGGTATTCTCTAAAGCACACAGTTCTGTTTCGAAGGCAGCTGAAGTCAGTAGAAAGTTTTCCATTGAAATTAAAGTCATGAGAAGTATAGGTGAGAATTTGATAGTCCAGTCTGTTCTGTATCTCTTTGTTTTGAATAACGCTAACCAATTGCTGCTTTGCATGATCAGAAAGGTGAGGAAAGGGTGCTTTGTTAAAAAACCAAACCAGGCATTGTAAAATAGTTTTTCATTCTTCAAATTGTGACTAGTCCTCTGTCAAGTTAGATTATGTGAAACAATGCTAAGCTAAAATCATAGCAATTATAAAAGGCATAAACTTGTTCTTGATTTCTGTATTATTCTTTTACTGGCTAGTTAGTTTTGTTGGACTCCCACTGCTTCCAGATACAGACAAGAATCACAGTTCTGTTGTGTGCAGAGAAAAAACCCGAGCTAGATGTGTGTTTCATGCCTCTGAAACCTAGCCTATAGTCTGATACAGTTTCATCAAACACACAGCAGCATCATAGGTACTCATGTTGTGTGTTAAACTTTATCAGAGCGATGCAGGGTTGGATAATTTTGCGCGTATTACTCCACATCCTGTCTGTGTACTTTTCACTGTCTCCTGTGCCAGAAATTTTGAGGCCAGGAAGCAGATAATGAAGCGCTACTTGGTATGTTTTGGTATGTAACATGTATTTGTAGGTGAAGAGTAGGAGACCTTTATCTGGGGAAGGCTGTCTGGAAGGTCTCCTTTGCAATAGAAAAGCTAACAATGGTCGTAGTCTCTTCAGTAGTTTGGAAGGGTAGGATTGTTCTTTCTTTCTGACTTTCTTTAGCATCCTCTCAGTGAAATTATTTGTGAGGAGTTTAAAAGATGTGCTGTAGTGGTATAGGAAGGGGCAGAGAAGCAGTGGTGCTGATGTTATGCTTCTTAAGGCTATAAGAGAAGCAAGGATGGGGTGGAAGTGACTGCATCTTATGTAAAATCGTTGTTACTGGGTAAAATAGATGAACTTCTGGGCACACAAAGGGAATTTTGTGCTGTTCTTTAGCCAAGCACTTTTCCAGCTGCCCCATAAGCACTTAATGTCAGCACAGAAAGCATCTACATCTGGAGTCAAAAATTAATTTGCAGAATCTTTTCAATGGTTGCAAGCTGTACTGAAAGAAGATGTATCTTGAAATAATCTCCCCTGGAATCTCTTCTCCAGTCCTTCCAACAGCCTCCTAAGCGAGCTAAACTCACCAGAAGCAAACTTTCTGCAGATCATCCTATACCCAGATTGTATCTGAGCAGCAAAAGTGACATTTGCAGACAGAGCTCCATGGCCACCTTGGAATGTGTACTCCGAGGTAGACTCTCCTAGATTTTAGGAATCTTGTCTTTTGTATTTTTAAAAGACAAAGACACTTTGCCACATTTCTTCATGAATGTTCACCACATCCTCATGGGAAGTGAATGGATGAAATTCAGTGACTTTTAGGTTTGAGGATGAACTCGCAGTCAGTGAACACCAAGTCTTCCTCATAAAACTCAATCCTTAATTCTCTGGTCCTGGCATTCAAGGAAGCGTGCCAAATTTTGTTGAGAAGGCGAGACTGGGTGTTTAGCCGTCATGTGTGGGATGGTTGAAGTCATGACCCTGACAAATTGACAAATTACAAAATGCAATTGAACTCTAATATCTTGCCTGCACCCGTGCCCTAAAGCTCACATCCTTGCCTTCCAAAGATAATAATTTACCTCTTTCTGTTTTCCCCAGGAGAACTATCTTATGAGCTTTCCTTCAGCCCTCCCTTACAAGCAGCGTTTGCCTGTCTTCTCAGACAGGTTCACACCTTTAACTTTGAAGATTGGAGAGTCTGCGTAGTATTCAAATAAGGACTTTTCTGTCTAGCAGCTTGTTTGTTAATTACATTACTTGAGGGTAGGGGGCAAAAAAAAACTTCCCCCAAATCTCTCTGTAGTCTTTTTAACTGAGTACAAGAAGCAAAAATTTATAAATTCCCTATAGAAAAGTAAGGTTAGAATGCTGGTATGTTAGGACTGCATATTGTTTTGAATTAGAAGGTAGCAGCAAAATGTCACCTGCCTTTCTTCAGTAACATGACACATGATGCTTACGTTATTTCTGAGGCTGTGCAAGGGATTTGATGACTTGGGAGAGCCCATTGAGCTGCCAGAAGAGCTATGTTGCTTAAATACAAGAAAAGTAGGTGTGTTTTTTTGACTGTGAAAGCATCTTGTTAAAAAGCATGACTGTATGACATGAAACTTGCTGTTCCTAACGTTATTTTTTGACTGTGGTAGCTAACGACCACATGACTGAGTGATAAAGCTTTTCAGTACAATATGGACAGAGATCCTAATAAGCCATCTACTGAATGGGAAGGTATATAGAATGCTCAGACATTTTCTTTGATTCCTTCCCCCCTCCTTGGTGCAGAACTCATTCTCTGTAAGACTGCATCAGAGTCTCTGGGCATCAGTAAGCAGGAACAAGTCTTCTAGAGGAGCAACTAAAGGCTGCATAGTTGTATGTTCATGGTTTGCAGTTCAGGATGGTGAATGCAAGGCTTGAAATGAAGGTTAGTGGTGTTAAAGATCAGTCTTTAGGTGTGACAGTAGTTTGGGCAATATGATGAGCTCCGTTTCCCTAGCTCTTGTTTCAGAGTCTGTCTGTAAGATAATATGGAGAAATTCTCTGTTGCACAATGGCAGCTTTACTGGGTCAGATCAGGGATCTGGATGTTCCATTGTCATGTTTCCTGCAGTGGTTAACAGCAGATGCAGAGGAATGAAAACAAGAAAAGAGTGATTTTGTAATGATACTTCCCTGAACTGCTAACTGGGGAAGGTTGGGAAGGAATTGTGGTGGGATTTCTGGAGTCCAGGATAGTATTTCTGTGTTAGATCTGTTGAGCGTTACACATGTCCTTTGAATGTGTCCAGCCTTTCCTCAATCACGCAAACTTTCAGCATGCTGAGCATGGGTACCACTGTTTAACTGCACTTTGTGAGAAGAACGGCTGCCTTTTACTTGTGATTTTCTTGAGCCTTCTACCTACTGTGTACATGTAGCACGTGTTGGAAAAGATAGTAAATGCTAATTCTGTGATCGCATTTTCAGTGTGAATCGTGATTATAATTATCAAGATGTACGGAAATGTGTGTGTGGGAAAGCCAGACTGCATACTTTACAAAGAGGTGCACAAATACCCAAGACCTAGTTGAGAACTACCAGGTTAAGTCAGTGAAATTTTATTTAAACTGAAAAAAATTGTGTGTGTGTGATGGGACTGCTTTTTGAAGGCATTAAGAAACAAGTGGACTCCAAAGCAGGATGTCTGGGCTGTTAGCAAGTTTTCTTGTCATTTTGGGGGCAGTACGTTTGTTCACTTTTTGCAGCCTAAAGGAATCCTGTGACCTTGTTTTCTGAAGTTAAATGTCTGTATTGCATAGCTTAGCTTTAGATTCATTCTGTTAGTTCAGTGGTATTTGCATCTGGATGCTGAACCTGTTTTATTATACCGTAAACAGACTAAACTATTCTGCATGTTGTATTTCCCCGATAAAACTGGTTGTCTGTGAGTTAAGGTTCATACTTGATCATGCTGATGTCTGGATCTACAGATCTTTAAAAACCCCAGTTTATCACTGCTGTCACCAACCAAAGCTGCTGTGCAGCTTTACTTGTTTTTCCTTCCTCAGGGGTTCTGCAGTGGTCCATTTGGGCATTAGCCACCAAATGCCAAGGTGCCTGTATGGTAGCTGCAGCAGCATGTCAGTATCTAATGGACCAGGTCACGTGCAAGCTCTCATTAAAATATGATTAAAGTATCCTCTTTTGTTTGTTAGATGGAGCCAGGCCCATGCTTTGTGCTGGACCCTTCATTATGTTTGCACTGTGTTTTGAGATGTGTCTCTTGTTTGTGAGGCTGATTGTTCCCACCCCAAGCCCTGGCTGTATTCAAAGCTCCGCTGAAGATGCCTAGCATTCAGCTGGCTTTCTGTTGTTCATCTCTCCTCCTCTTACATCAGCTGATGATTAAATGCGAGGAGATGAAAATGGTGTTTGCTTTCACTTAAAACAGTCTTCTAAAGACAAATATGAAATCTGAAGCTACTGTTGTTGACTGGGGGTGTCCTTGTTTTCCTGTACCTCTGTTATTTAACTTCCAAAGGCTGTTGTCTTTTTTAATTTTATTTTTAAAATCTAATTAATAAACTGGTTTTAGAGTTGGAGAACCAGCATCAATTACATTGCTAATTGGCCACAGCCACCTGTGCTAGCACATAAATAATGAGAGAATAGCAAAAACTTGCAACTAAAAAAAAAATCTAGGAAATGTAGTAGTTATGCTTTCCAAGACAAGTCGCTTTATCTTGCCTGGAAGTGGAAATACTGGCTGCTGTTTTAAGTTTACTTTTTGTGAAACATGGAAATTGGTATGCTTTGAGCTCAAAAACTCAGCATGAATCCACAAATTTAATTTGTCTTTGATTTGGTATAGCCTTGACAGTACCTATGCAAAGCATAAACTTAATGGGAACATGGTGTAGCTGATCAGCATAACCAGCTGGAGAAGGACAGCTGACTTCTTGTGGTTGTTGGAGCTTGGAGCAAATGAAGAGTATTATTTCTAAGTCAACATGTTGCAGAAGAAGAGGGATAAAAAATGCTATGCAAGTTCTTAGATCTGGCTTTTCTTTTGACACTCTGTGAAATCAGATGATTTGGCACTTGTAACTACTGTGGGTAAGAGGCGTTCATAAGAAATAAAATAAAATGTATATGTGGCAGGGGTGGGGGAGGCGTCTGTTCTGAAAACATCTGAGATGCTGGAAAGTGTGTCCCCAGTGGGAAAAAGAAATTGCATAGCTGGCACGGAGGCTCGCTTCTTATGCATATGTGGCCATATTTAGAAAAGTATCAACACTAGGAACTGAATTATTAGAGAAGCGAGTGGCTGAAGGAATTGAACATAAAGGAAATTATTTGTATCTTGCTCGTTCGTTTGCATTTAGCCAGACGATACTGTGGGAGGGTTGCTAACTCCAGACTAGTTGCATCTTGAGATGGGTTTGAGAAGGTAAATGTTTGATTTAAAGCTCCACAGCTGCTGTTACCTGTTTTTGTGTGTGGCTGCCTTCAGGTAAGAGGTGAACAGGCATGAATAAAAATGACCTTCCCAACTTCTAAGCCTCTTCGGAAAGATCCAGTTCAGCACTTGATGGAGCAAGGTGCAGGATGCTGTATGTAGTGCTGCAGGAAGCTTTTGGTTCCTTATACATGTTATGAACGTTCATGTCTGTAAGTAAAGCAAACAAAAAACCAATTAAAAAAAAGCAACCGTCAAAAACCACACAAACCCCCAACAAAACCCAAAAGCAACGCCACTTTTATATAAAGAAAGCTGTCTTACTGGCAAATACTTGTTAGTTTAGTTATATAGTTCATGGCAATTATTTGCACCTATGTGGCAGTTTTTAGTTTATTGTGGTTTTGTTGCCATATAAGAGATTATCTAAATAAATAAATTAATGTGTGAGAATTAAAATATTGTTTCTAAGGAGACACCCAGAAGGAATGCTTTCAAAGTTTTTAGGAGCAATTAATCCCTCCTTCCCTCCCCCTCCCCCTTTTATTTTTTAAGAAGTGATTCTTTTTGTTACACTCATCAAGACTCATTTTGAAAGACTTATTTTTCTTGTTTTGGCAAGCTAGTTGATCAGCGCAACTGGCAAGGAACTAACATGGAGCAACAAAGAATTTCTTTCTGGATAAAAACTGTATTTGAGGCCATCTTGGAGCACTTTGTGAACTAGAGTAGAAACTCTTGTGTGAGAGAGGCCATTCAAGTTAAGTTGCACGTTTTCCTCCCCAAAATTAGCATACCAGAGTACTTTACTGCAGAGTGTTTAGAATACTTTGCACAAGAAATAACAGTAAGTTGAAGATTGCTAGCTGAGGATCTGTAATGATGCCAACTGACTCTTTTTTAATGAAAGCTTTGTATACATAACAGGATGAGTCATCACTGGAGAGTTCTGAAAGTGTTTGGCATCCTGAAGAATCTTTTTGTATGTCTCTGCCACACAAAAAAAAGTATTTTTGCCGTGAAACTCTGCCTTAAGAAGTATTGCAATAACTGGAAGCTTTAGGGAGGGGTTTTCTAATGCAGCTTAAATCTTCACTTTCTGTCATTGTTTTCAAAGTATCTTGGAATTCTTAGATCTTCCTGAGCAACAGTATGACAATTCCTAGACCAGTTTGTTGGCTGTTAATTTCTTTTTAAGATGTACTGGTAGATGTGTCTTTTTAAGACATGCTTCTTTTATAAATTTGTTTTTAAAAGTGTGTAACAGGAGCTTGACTGTTTTCCTTAGTTTTAATGCAAGAATTAAAAATCTGCTTGTAGGAGAATGCTGTAACTCATTTTGCTTTATTCAAACAGGATCCCTCTTGTAAACACACAGCAGCTGCTTATCTAAGTTGTACTTATTTCAAGTGCATTTTCTTTTGATACAGTTGTGCAGAAGAACTGGTTGGCCTTGGTAATTTCTGTTGTGTCTCTTAAGAAACTGATATCTTACAAAGTTTAAGGTTTTTTCCAGTGTGTTAGGAACATCAGTCTTTGCTGGTGTCCTCACTCAGAGCAACTCCTTGCTAAAAAGAAACAGAAACCTTTGTTAGTGTTCAAGGAGATCGTAAGTAACGCATCAGACCAGCATTGTATTTTGCCCGTGATTTTTCCTAACGGTGTGAAATCCGTTTTGTATAATGTTCGAGTGTCTGCAAGGCAGCGCATTGAATTTTGAGGCTGTAAAAGAGGGTAGCAAGTTTAATTGTATTTGAGGTTTTTAGGAATGTATGAAGTTTTCCAGTGTTGTTTTCCCCCAATTCATTCTTCAGACATATTTCTTCTAAGAAATGCTGTAATTAATTTAAAATCAAAACCATTGATGGGTTCTTTCATGCCTTGTAGTATTGGTAATATATATTATTAGGTATTAAATTTGATAGCTTTAGGTCTTATAAATTCCTTTAGGTGAACCTGAATATGAAATATATGGCCAAGGAAACCTTGAAAAAATAATTCTTCAGAAGAATTCATGAAGAAGCTCTTAGGGGGAGGAGCTCTGCTTCAAAATACTGTACTTCTTCCAACAAAACACCATTTCCAACTGTTCAGATGAAAGATGTTTCCTTTAGGGATACTGAACCAACCACATTACCTTTACTGTAGGATGCAAATGCAAAGAAGAAAATCAGTATTTGTTCGTCTATCAGGTAATGTTACATGCTTGTTTTGGAGCTTTCAGGCCAGAACGTTGGAGCCTGAAATTTCTGTGTGTCTTAGATTTTTCTCTCAAGTCTTGAGAATTAAAGTGACCTAGGATACCCATTTTTCCAGTATGATGAATGCTGCAGACCTTGGATGCTACTGTAGCTTTCTTAACTTTGCAGTAAAAAGGCATTTCTAGTGGAATCTATCGTTGAAACATGAAGAAGGTACATGGAGAAGGAGAGGTGGTGGAGATTGTTGAAGGTTTCCCACCTTGTCAGGTTCCCTGGTAATCTGCCTACCCATATTTTGCTGATAATGGAAATTTTCTAGTTAGCTTTATATTTACGGGGCATTTAAGGCCATGATTCCAGAGATCTGTTCTGCTGGCAGCAGTGATTTAGGCAGTCACCTTTTATTGCAGCTGCTCAGCACTGTTCCTCTGCCAGTGCAAGTGCTAGGATGCCTGCGTGCAGAACCTGGCTGTGAACTCACTTGCAACGCTATAACCTTGGTTTGTAAAGGGTATGTGTAGCTTACATGTTACTTCAGGTGAATGTTTGACCCTTGTCGAAGTCCTGTTAGTTTTGCTTTGACCCGTGCTAGCTCTTTGTGTAAACCTGTTTTTCATATCTGTAGATTTTCAGAGTAAAACTGTAGTGTTCAGAGAAGAGTTGCTTTTAAAAAGGTCTCATCAATGGCGAGTAGTTTAAAAATACAGGGATTTAATTTTTTTCTTTTTTGTAAGATTTACTTAGTCCTTTTTCAGCTTTAAGGTCAATGTTTCGCTTTCTGTGGTATAGTTTTAAACTGGTACTTCTGCTTTCACCTTTTTTTTCTTTTTTTCTAGTTAATAATTTCTGATAGAATTTTTGATCTTGTAAAATTTTAACCTTCGTAAGGAAGTTCAGATTTAAAATGGTTCAGAAGTGCAGAAAATTGACAGGACTTGGTATAGTATTAACATCTTTATCATGCCAGTAACATAGTCAGCAATAAAGCAGCTCCTGTTGTGCCTACATCTGTTTTACTTTCCAGGACACTAAACCTTCCACAAGTCAAGGCATGCCATGTCGAGGCTACACCCTCTCGCGTTTAAATTTTGAAGTGAATACCGTTATTCAGACTTACTTCAGTTTTTTTTAGGGGTCAAGATCCAGGAACCCAGTTTTGATTGTGCAGAAAAATAGATTGCTTAAGATAACAGCTGTCTAAAAAATTCGCGTTGAGATGTGTTAGTGCTGAGCTTTTAAAGATGAGAAAATGTGTTAATAATTCATTCATTTTACTTGTGGTACTTGCAGCACAGTTTACAAAATGGCAGGTACAGGTGCTCTGTAAATGTTTTGTGGAAGTTTGTCTTGAAAAATCAATACAAATTGAGCCACGCTTTTGGTGTGTTTGAAATTGCCTGTATCCGAGGAACAAAAAATGTCTGAAAGGTTGGAGCAGGACAGAAATAGTTAATAGCAGCCTGCAGAGATTAGCGTTGGAGCTGGAAGAAGGTGGAAGCAGCAAACTAATGGTATTGACAGACAGTATGGAAGTAAATGGATTTGTCAACACAAGGGGAGACTATGGAGAACGCCACAAGTTAGGAATATACAAAATACGGAAAATGAAGAAGGAGGTTTCTCCCAACCTCCTCCAACAGCTATAGCGACCACTATTGAGTCAGTCAGGGCTGATGGGTTTCCAGGCACTGCACTGATGAGAGTGAGAGTCTTGCATTAAAATAATGCAGAAAAGGGACAGCAGATAAATGAATGTGTGGGGTTTGGGTTTTTTTCCTTGTTTTTTACACATAATATTTTAATTACCTCAGATATGAAGATGAATGCATTACCATTCATTATACAGCTGTACTGTCTTGAAGTGAACAGCAGGCATGTCCATGGGATAGTGCTGCTTTGAGACAACAGTTAATGCTCACACCTAATTTGAAATAAAATGTATCATGGGGGGAAAAAAGTTTTGTTGAAGAAATGTAGTAGTTGAGAACCTCTCCTATGAGGACAGGCTGAGAGAGCTGGGCTTGTTCAGCCTGGAGAAAAGAAGGCTCCAGGGAGACCTTAGAGCAGCTTCCAGTGCATAAAGGGGCTGACTAGAAAGCTGGAGAGGGGCTTTTACAAGGGCATGCAGTGGTAGGACAAGAGAGAATGGCTTTAAACTGACAGAGGGAAGATTTGGATGAGATACAAGGGAGGTGCTCTTCACTGTGAGTATGGCGAGACACTGGCACAGGTTGTCCCAGAGAAGCTGCGGCTGCCCCATCCCTGGCAGTGTTCAAGGCCAGGTTCGACGGGACATTGAGCAACCTGATCTAGTGGAAGGTGTTCCTGCCTGTGGTGGGGGGTTTGGAACTAGTTGATCTATTAAGTATCTTCCAAATGAAACCATTCTGTGAGTCTGTGATATTTAAAACCTAGTACTTTTTAATTTTATATTAAAAAAATATTAAACCTATTGTATCTTGTAGATGGTGGTGTAACACTAACTGTGCCTTTTAGGCAGAGATTTTGTTTCTGTGTTCTCGGAACCCTGAAAGCAGAGTTATATTCAGAGAAGACAGGGCATTTTTATAAAATACCATTTTCTAGAAATAATCTCTGTAGTCCACAATGGATGAAAACATGTAATAGTTGTTATTATTCTAAATAAATAAATAAAATTACCCACTCTTGAGCTGTCCCAAATGTACCCTCAGCTGCTCTGCAGACACAGACATTGAGACTAGACTACCAGCATTTACCAGCTGTGTGTAAGAGCTACACTGCACGTAAAGGGATTTCACATTTTATTATGTGGGAGGGATGATGTCAGTTTGGTTGATTATGCCCCTTTCAAGCTGCTGTGATAATTACCTGCTTGTTACCAGAAGTGTCGAACCCATTTTCAGTTCTTGTTTGCTTTTGCTGTCATGCCCTAATTGCTACATAATTTTGTCCCTGCCAATTACTACCTTGGAGTTGAATTTTATAGTGAAAAAGTTGTAAGAAGCAATAAAGTAATTGTTTTTTAGGTCTTGTAATTTCAATAGAATATTTTATTATGCTACAAAGTATATTGAAACACATGCTGCTTGCTTCTATGAGGCAGTGAAATCCCATGGTTCCCACTGAAATCAGGAGGATGTGGAAGGCATGACTTTTTGGGAGAGCGAGCCCCTTGCGGTCGAGCTGGCTGTAGTACATGTCTTGATGGTTAAATATGCAAAAGTGAAGAGGTGAGGAGAATAGATGGCTTCTAACTTTTTCTTTTGGAAATAAAGATATTTACTACGTTCTGTAGAGGCAGGAACTCATAGGTTTGGTGGTTATTTTTTTCTTTCTTCTTCCTTTCCTTCTTTTTCATCCTATCTTTTATCCAGGATGTGAGTTTTAAAAGTTGCCTTTGATGTAAATACCAGGTCATCTGCTATGATCCTTCAGCCGTAGTTTTCTATAAAGATGTAAAGTAAATAGATTTTTTTGAAGGAGCTGAGCCTCACAGTGTCTTATATTCTGATTAAAGTATTCATTTGAATTATTCAGTGGAATAAAGCCTGCAGTAATTGGGTTAAGGGCTGGCTGACCAAGCACTTTGTTGTCTTTGGGAGCTGTCAGCACTTTGCTTTAGGTTTTTTGGGTGGTCGTCCATCAGTAAAGCCTGGTATTAGTCAGTAAGAATTACTGCTGTTGAAATCTGTATATGGAAGGACATGGATGAGTATAGGGAAGGGGCTGAAGTGGGATTTGGATTAAGCACAGTTGAACAAAATGCTCTTTAGAATAAGGAGAGAGATGGTGTCATCATGTCAAAGCGTTGGGGTGGTGGTACAGGCTGGAAAGAAGTATTTCAGGAAAGAGATTTAGAGTGTAGGATGTTTGTGGCTGTGTCCTGAAGCTGTTTATTACAGAGTTTCAGAAATGTTGGCAGAAAGTCATGAGGTGGACCAAAGCTTGCAGAAAGAGTGGAGAAAATTTCTTAGGTGAGAAAGATAAAAGTCCATCAGGTTACAGGAGGTTGGGGAATCCAAACTGTAAAACTAACTAGTGGCTTGATTACAGTGGATAATAGCTCCAGTGGACAAAACTCAGGGTTCTGAAAGGTTCCCTAATGTAACAGGAAAAGGTAAAACAAGAGCTGGCGGTTGAGAACTGAAACCAGAGGAGTTCATGTAGGAAATGAGCATGAATTCGTAAAGAGGAACAAATGACAAAGGGTATGGCAAAGCAAGTGCCTTTCTGAAGGGTGGGCTTCAATGAATTACTGTTATTGAGTGATATTTACAGATATTAGAGTTATGTGGATAATGATTCTGGTGTTGTATCCAGTGAGTCTGGGAGCAGTTGGACTTCTGTTTTGATAGCTCTCTTTAGCAGCCTTTTCGTGGTGGTGTAATAAACACCAGAGATCTTTTGTGGTCAAAGAGTCTTTTCAAAGGTAATCGTTAATACATTGTTTGAAAAATACAAATAGTTCCTAAGATGCTGAGGACATAGTATACCTCAATTCTCATTCTTCTGTCATCATGAAAGCTTTCAGATACTTTAGGGAAGAAATCTCAGCATGCAAAAATACAGGAAAAAAGAATTGTGCAGAAGTAATAATGTTAACAAACCATAATGATCTTATTGTGTGTGGCCAAACTATGAACTAGCCCCTGCTCTGTCCTGTCGCGATACCAAGACAGTACTTGGGTAAATCTGAGGAGCCTTAGTGCTGCTGTAAGTTGCAGGTATAGCTGTTCCGGAGGTTCTCTGCCAGCTTTTGATACCTGGTAGTATTTCTGGAAGGTTTGATTGAGATAATTTCCGAGGCTATGTGGTCTGGTGAGTAAAATGGAGTTTTCATTCTGTGAATGTTAATTAGAAGCATATGTGTTATATGTAAAAAGCAAGCTGAAATAAAAGTATAAATATCTAAGAAGCTGTCATTCCAGAAGGTCTATGCTCAGAAAAGATTAGGTAAATATACAAATAGTCCCATTATAAATCAGCTTCAGTATCATTGCTGATTATCTTTGTTACTTGTTTTTCTGGTGGCTTGTGAAAAAAGTTAAGAACCAAGGGGTTCAGATTCTAATTTCCAGATCCTTTCAGACAGCAATGCTTAAACTGTCACCAGGAGAAGCCTTACTTTATTCCTTCTCTTCCTCCTCTAGCAGCTTCCTGTTGTTGCTCTTCTTCCTTGCTGCTTCCAGCAGAAATGTTAGCGAACCTGCAGTGAATTAAATAAACTGGTCTGGATGAAAATTAGCTGTGTTTTGCTGGGTATCAATTCAGTCTGTGTTAATTCTTAAACTTTAACATTATTTCTACATCTTCAGGTTAGGATATTTGAATCTTGGTCATTTTAGCATAATTCTCCACACTGAACATGAATTTTGAGAATTAATTTCCTGTTACCTTATAAACATATTCTGTTGCCTGTTTAAATTGGGGGTATCTGTGGAACTGGAGAGAAGTTGCAGAACTTGAAGACCTTTTGCAACTTACAGTGCAGTAAATGGAGTAAGCTTACTGCTTGGGTGTCCTTGGATGATGGCCTCAAAGGAACTTGACCTGGAGGTATCAGTTGGTCCTCTTGGATGACTTCCATTGTAGTAGCTGCTGTAACAAGGTTCACTGGATACGTGCCCCTATCATGTGACACAGATACAATTTTGTTTATAACTCTGACCTGTATCATATGACGTATGCTGGGCAGTAGATCATTCTTTTGGTAGCAGTTCTGCCACAGCCTGATCTCACCTGATGCTGGGGGGCATGAAGTTGATGATCGGGTAGTAGCAATCCTCTAGCATTGAGTGTTGGAAAACCCATCTATTTATTACTTCCACCCAACCCCCAAGTTTTTCTTTAAGGGCATATTAAAGATATGAGGGAGTAATAATTTAGAAAAAGCCCAACATGAATTTATATGTTTAATGAACAGAAGACCGCCATGGAGACAGAAGAGTGCGAAAGGCACCTTGGTATGGTTTGAGTCGTTGAATAAAGAGGTGAAATACTGAGAACACTGATGTGCAGCAGTGATCGCTGTCCCAAATAAAGATGATAATTCCTTAGTTCTTTGAACAGAAGTATAGAAGTTCCCTATTCGAATCATTTGGGGCTGTTTGTAACGTATCTGTAATTGTCAGAAGGCAAATTTGTGTCTCCAGGTTAGAAGAATCTTCTTTAGGGATGGGAAAAAACTGTGCATTCTCAGAATGCAGTGTTTCTGCCTTATTCATACCCCTAGAGATTGATATATCTGTTTATACAGAACCTTTTAAGCATGCTTGAAGATTTGTATTAGTTGTGACTGCTCTTTGGAGCGTTGCTTGTAATGCTATTTGTATTGTTGTTTGTATTTCACAATAGGATTTCCAGAGTTTTATTTACTCTGGTATAAAAATAGTTTCCATGATCTGGCTTTTAGGATTTACTTCTAGTTGGGAAACAGTTTCGTTAAAAGAAAAATAATTCATGTGAATTACAAATTTACAATGACACCCATCAGATTACATTGCCCATTTTCTTTTTAGGTCTATTTTTATTCTTCTGAGGTTTTCCAAGCCGCCTGAGTAAGTTCTAATGGATTTTTAATTAGCGAGCAGATCTTGTGTTTTTTCCCTTTGGCTTTCCTAGGTTTAGCAGTTTTATTGAAAGAAAAATATTTCATAATACTTGTTGACATTATCTGAAATAAAAATGCATTGCTTTATAAGGAGCACTAAGGGTGCTAACAGATGGAAAAGCTATGTGGTGATATGACATTCATTTCTGTTGTGTGTTTTTCCTGTCTAAATCCATTTTGGGTGGGTAATGTCAAAGTAGTTAACATGCAAGAACTACTTTTCTTACATGCAATCAATTAATTTGGGTATTATTAAGAAAGTTATACCTAATGGTTTCTAAGTCAGCATCTTGCATAAAAGCAGGTTATTTATATCACTTTGGGTACTGCCATTCCTTTCATATATTGATCCTTCCAGTTCAAGCTATAATGCTTGTTGGGGGAAGCAGTAGGGAAATACAGTGACATTATTTCCTGTAGGTTGTCCATTGGCTTTTGTAAACAGGAGTTCAAGTAAAGTTGGAGGGTGGATGCCTTTCTCAGGGAGTCCTGTAGCATGCACTGAGGGGCAGACAGGTGGAGGCTTTTATATTAGTGAGGTCAGAAATCTGTCCAGAGCATAATAATGAGTTATTTTCCATGTAATTTCCAGGAAGACTTGTGTTTGCTCCTAGGTCTAAAGGCATGAGTAAGATTGATTTGCGTCAAAAGGTACTGAGCTTTATTTGATGAGAAAGCATGAGGTATTCTGAGTTGACTGATGCATCTTGATAGATGTTAAGATCTGGAAACCTCTCAGAATGATGCCATGAGGAGAGTTTAGTTTGTCTTAGCTATTGTTTCAATTTATTTAAGAGTTGAGTATTTTCATCCTCTTTTGAGCATCTTAACTGAATTAATAATGAGTCAAAACAGTGGTTGGAGCTCTTTATGAGTGCTGTATGGTGACACTGCTTGCTGGGCATAAAACCAATTTTTTGCGTAGAACCCCAAACTTTGGTTGCTTGTTTACCTGCACTGTGTGTGGCTGGGTGTTGAGGCAGGCAGCAGGGCCTGCACCTTCAATTAATCTATCCAGTGAGGATGCTGAGCATGAGCTGACATGCATTTTTGAAAGACTCTTCACAATTTTACTGCGGTAAGACTCCAGCAGACTGCAAAGTTTCAAAAGGAAATCTTTGAAAATGACTCTTAATTAATGGTGCTAAAATTACAAAAATCTGTTCACAGAGACCAAAACTTCCACCAAGTTCTAAGTACTTGGCAGCTGTTTCTCATGCATGATGACTCAGATCTGCTGAATTTTATGTTCAGAATCTTGAAATCACCAGACATGAGGATTATAGTCCTTACCATTGTATTGCTGCCTTTACTCAGAAGAGAGTAGCAGGCAAACCCTGCAATGTATGAAGGAGCAAGTAGCTGGGTAATGTTTAATTCTTAAAAAAAGGCATGAGCTTGGTGCTTTTGTGGGTAAAAAATTCTGGGCATCATGGCTGTCACAAGATTGGAGGAGTTGAAACTTGTCATAGTCGTCATGGAGAAACAAATCTTGTGTTTGGATGCAAGTGGATGCTTATGCTGCCCATCAGAAAAAAGAATTTGATGCAGTATTTTGATGTGGCTTCGTTAATTCAAAGGAAAGAGGAGTGTGGACAAGTAGTATGTGATGGTGCAGGTGCACATGTGAAACTCTTGTAGAGGTTAGGAGATAAGTGGTTTTGGCAATGAGTCTCTCAACTGTTAATGTTGCCATTTTGTTCTTGGCTGTACAAATAGAACATGTGGAAACATTCAGTGGTCATGATAAGTATTATTTAGCAAATTCATCAAAGAGCCTCACATTAACTGTTGTCAGGAGGAATCTTAAATATATAGCCATTTCCAAGTCTGGCGTCAGGTAGATACATGGAAGTAGCTGGGGTTGGAAACACGCAGATGGCTCTTACATGTAGTTGCTGGTGCTCCAAAGGATTTGTCTAATTTGATTCCAGGAGAGGTTTTAAAAAATACTGCAAGTGCTGAAATTCTTGTGTGTTGTTTTGCATCATTTTGGTAGTAAATACAGCTCAGTGCATTGCTAACAAATACATGAAGGATTGCATTTGTGCGGAACTGCAAGTACATAATATCTCGGAAGGTCATAATTGCATCAGCAGGTTTTTTTGTAATTACTTCTAAAATGCGTTTGATGGTTAAGGTCTGCGCGTAGTGTGTTTTTATGACAAAACAAGTAAACTGCAAGTCAGTGAGCCTGCCTCTGAGAGGGAAGGTGGCTCTTGAGAAAGAAGAACCTGTAGCAATTTCTTATGCAGTATATTGTTCAGTTAACATGACAGATATTTTACCAAAAGTAACTTTTACTTACAGAATTTATAGATGTCTAATCTGTCAGTTTGAAAAGTAAACAGAAAGCTGAATGATCTGAAAGCCTTTTATATGATTTCTCACCCTGTTATTTAAACTGTCTCCGAATCTGGACTGTCCGTACGTGTACGTGAGGCAACCTGGCTTCACACATTTAACATCAAACTCAGATTCTGCTCGTAATGGTATCACAAAAAGGTGTGCGGAAGTACATTGCAGTGTAACAGCCCTTGCCTCAATATTTCAATCTATAGTTGTAGCAGAGCTGTGACTTCATGGGTATTTTATGGACTTTTGAAAAGTTTATTATTTCATGTGCCTGCAACTGTTAATGAATCCTCCTGGTTTGGTGCTTGGCTCTGCTAAGGATGTTCCCAGATGGGTAGCAACTTGTGAAGAAGATTTCATGGTCTTGTTAGCAAAGGTCTATTTCAGCTATGATAGTCTTCATCTGCTTTACCTTTTAAAAGCACAGTGCCAGACTCAATCTGAACAACTATAACTTCGGGAAGAGCAGAGAAAACACTGAAGATGGTTGCTTTGGCCAGACCAGCCTCGTCTCACCCATCAGGGTGTAGTAGGTTCAGGCTCCTGGATCTGGTGGCCTTCTGCAAAATGGAGTTGAGATTGAGATTTTCCAACAGCGAGATGACATTCCTGTTTGCAGTAATTATGCTTCTTGATTTGGGTAGACAGTTCTGAGGAGTGCCTGCCGGCAGGACATCCTATTATCTGTTTCTCAGTCTCCCATGGAAAGTCATTTGTGCAATGGAAGTTGAAGTTGAAAATACCAACCAAGATGAACCAAACTTTGCATTCATTTAAAACTACTGATTTAGCCTTTGCATTGTTGCTAGAACTGTGCAGTGCAAATTTGTTTTGACAGTCTGTATTTTAATCAGAGCCTGCCTAGGACAACCATTTTTTCTTGAAGAGCTCTCCATTCATTAGTCTGTTTCCCTTGTATTAGCTTACTTTTTGTCAACTTTTTGTGAGCATACTCTAGAATGAAAGCAAAGATGCATCTACAACATTCAGTACAAATAATCTGTCAGAGGTTCCTACTTGCATTTCTTTGGGTAGCGTAGGAAATCTGACAAATCTTCCTTTCACAGGGGAGTACTGGAAAAGTTTAGCTAAGAATCATGAAGCGCAGGCTAGCTGCTTCTTACGCTTTTTCTCAGGCATCCCTGATCTCAAAGGCTATAATGTTTGTTTTATTTTAGTGCTCTCAGTGGTATCTGTATAAAAAATATACGTGAAAAAAGGTTCAGCTCTGAGCACGTTACAGCCTGGGTGAATGAGTAATGTCTGGTAGGTCGTTACCGGTTAAGGGAGATGTAAGATGGGAATTTGCAACGTTTTGTTTTTAGATGTGAGCTGGGTTACTTCTCTTGGATCTAGTAATTTATGAAAAGGCTATTATGCTTTATAAATTAGAAGTATTAAGATAAACACTTTGATTGCACCAGGAGATTAGTAGGCAGTATTGAGTATATTTTGGGGATCTTTTAATAATGACACTGAAGGTTGAGCAAGTTCTATAATGAGATTATAATTGAAGTCTGCTTCTGTAGATCCTAAACAAAAGCATTTTCCTAGTCTTTCACTTCTCTCTTACTTCTAAAAGGTCAGCCTTTTTTCACCTTTGCGTCACTTGTGATGTTTCTGTTGCACATCTGTTCCATACATCAGTCCTTCTGCCTTTAATATACACATATCTAATATAAGAAGAAATAGGAAGAAAGTGCATACTGAGTTCTTCTTTTTTAATGATTTTAAGAAATGTTGTGGAGGGAAGTGCAGGAGATACTTTCACCTGGTACTGATTGCTAGGTCAAAAAGTCCTCATAAGAGTCTTTTAAATCAGAATCAGTTTGAAGCTGGAGTCAGTGCGATAGCAAGTTTACTATTTTAGGCTTGTTAATGTTTAGAGCTATTGCAGTTAATTCTATCTAGGCTGGCATCTGCCTTGCTTCCAGAGCAATTTTTTTCATTTTATTCAGATTTGGATGTAGAATTTTTTCAACTCTTAGAAGTAATAAAGACTGTATCGACAAGTAGTGTTGGGGGGGGGGGGGGGATGGGACAGGACGGGACGGGACGAC
>JANRGW010005465.1:0-22215 GCA_024733675.1 Psilopsiagon aymara
AAACCGCGGCAGCTCTTTTAGGAGGGGGAGGTGGGTTAACAAACTGCGTGGCTGATTTACAGCTTAAACCACGACAACTTTCGAAGGGCTTGTCTTTTACATACTAAGAGTGGCATGATGCCACAGGGAATATCAAAAGCAGATGTATTTCTGGAACCACAGCTGTGAGAGCTGTGGATCCTGCCTTGACATGGACAGGTAAAAGTCTCTGTTTCATCTAAGATCAAACTGTGGAGATGGCTGGTGTGTGGGAAGGTGAGAACCTAATATCATAATGGCTCAAGTACAAAGACGTTACAGACATTTTTCTGCCAAACTAACTACAACTAAGACAGAGGCAGTACTGACAGGTTTGTCTTCTTGTGCTCTGTCATGTTTTTATCAATATCCTTCTTGGAAAGAACTTCTTGGGGCTTTTATATTTCTATGGAGTATTTACTGATAAAAACCACTGCAATAGAACATTCATAGCAACAGTTTATATGAATGCAATAGCAATGTAACAGTCATTTCAAGAAATGCTTGAAACACTAAGGCATCTCATGAAATAATTGAGTAAAAGAGACAAGGTAATAGAATGTCATTCGAGTCATTTTTGCAAAGTGTCTTAAAAACTGTAGTTTATTTGTTTGTTTGTTTTTTTTTTTCATAAAAATAACTGTTTTCAGAATATGACCAACTTAAATGCAATTTGTCCTTCAGTATGATGCACATCTTAGTATCTCAGAGAGCTTTCAATGCATTGTAAAATAGCTGATATACAAAGTATTACCAGAAAAAAACTTTTAGACATAAAGTTCTATGGATAAATTTTCCACATTTTATTCTTACTGAGCAATACTTACACTCAGAATGCTGAGAATCCTTCCTTCTTCAGTCTCATCCTTGGGTGTGTCCATTTATGAAAAAAGTCCTCAGGAAACAGGCATTTTTATTACCACAAATTACTCAAGAATTACGGGCAGCAGAAGTAATGCTGATTCAGCAATCAGTAATTGAACAACTCCTCCCACCCATCTTTGAGACAATGGACAGTGGAGTCTGATTTCAGATCAGTCTCTCACACCACCCTGTGTCTCAAAGATTGTTCTGGATCCTAGAAAGGTCTTAGAAGAAGATAATGCTAAAGAGGCCAAGAAATGAAAAGAGCAGTGGTTTAAACTATTTCTACAACTGTTTCTGTGGAGATACTAATCGGATTTGCTTAGTTCCATCAGGAGAGGTGGTAGTTACCAATTGCATGCTTGTTACAATGCTCCAAATTAATTCAATGAGACGTGGTAAAAATAAAAACATTTCAAAGCCACATAACAAACAAAATGCAATTTGTTTAACCCACAACTTCTACCATTAGCAGGTAGTTGTGAACCAAACAATATTGAAATATTGCCTTCCACATTTGCCTGGCCTGATCTGCTAACAGATCAAGGGCATGGGCTGTTTCATTGGTAATGATTTCTACAATTGCTTGTAACCAAATAACGCAGTTTAAGTTATAAATAGATTCTCAAGCAGCACGGACCAATTTGTTAGGGTTCTAGGCAGCTGGTCTGTAATGCTTTATAATTTGTTGCAATATTTCATCAAAGCCTCCCAAGCGACTGAGCCACATGGAGGTCTAAGTTTATTTACGAATATTCACTAGATTTCCTGGATTTACAGTATTTGTATTTTAATCAAACAGGCACTTCCTTGCTGGGTGGTGGTCTTGAGGGGTGGTTGTCATAGCCTTCCTCACTTTGTCTGCTAAATAACCTCTTTGCTTGTGCAAAAAGACTCTTGTGAACAACTATGTCCACTGTTTAGATCAGTTTGTTCTGATTTGCTCATTACCTTGAAAAACCATCCCCATCTTGCTTTCTACAGAGTTGGTCCCAATTTACAGCTTACCGTTAACAGAGTGGTTTTCATTTGCAACCTAGCATTCCAACTTCCCTCCTTTGAGGCTTACATGATACACATATGTCTTATAAGCCTCATCTCATATTATTTTCCCATATTTAATTTTGAAACACCATTGTGACCAGCAACATTGAATCATGCCTGCTAAGGTACAAATGCAAATTATTATTATCAATTATTAGAAACAAATTCTTTAACTATGTCCAATTTGGTACCCAAGAGGTAAACTTGTGCCTTAACTCTTCAAAACCCATGAGGTATCATCTCTATCATTGTCCAAAAACCATGAGGTATCATCTCATTGCACCACATCATCTAATGACTTGGTGCAAGATTTGTCTGTTCCCAAATTTCAGCCAAATCTGTAGTTATTTTGTTGCTCTGATTCATGCTTGCACAGCAGCTTGTATTTATAATTGTACAAAAGCCTCATTGGGAAGCCAAAAGTAAGTAAAGGGCCATACAGTTTTGCAGTGTTACCTGGGATAGGCTGGATACCTCAATCTGTAGTGCCTGGATGGCATCTATAATTTCACTTTCAATGTTTTTTGCACTGCAGACATATTTACAATCATCTTTTATAATTCATTCACTCCCAATCAAGGGAGAAACCATCTACCAAACTTGTGAAATCCTGTGAAATCTTGCGGGACAGTTGGCAATAGCATTATGAGTAGAGTTCTCTATGAGGTCATACAAAACAAGCAAAGCAAGAAAAATATGGCACCAGATCATGTTCCACAAAACAAGGAATTTGCCTTAATTATTTTTAGTATGAATTATATCATTTTCCAGAAAGTTTCCCACATAAATACAAAATGTGGTGGTGGTCTCTGACGGTCATTTACTTCCAACAATCTTCATCAATTCTGTCATCCTTTGAAGCACTTAAGACAGCTGAAATAACTTTACAGACATAGCAATAATCCTGTCCTTCTACTTATCAGTTAGTTCAACTGCGCCCATCCTGGACATCTGCTAGTCCCAGATACCACTTGCAGGTCATAGAATCATAGAATAGTTAGAGTTGGAAAGGACCTTAAGATCACCTAGTTCCAACCCCCCTGACATGGGCAGGGACACCTCCCACTAAACCATGCCACCCAAGGCTCTGTCTAACCCTGCCTTGAACATCACCAGCAACGAAGCATTCACAACTTCCCTGGGAAACCCATTCCAGTGCCTCACCACCCTTACAGTAAAGAATTTCTTCCTCATATCCCATCTAATCTTTCCCTGTTTAAGTTTGAACCTGTTACTCCTTGTTCTATCAGCACAGTCCCTAATGAAGAGTCCCTCCCCAGCATCCCTATAGGCCCCCTTCAGATACTGGAAGGCTGCTATAGTCCTGGTTTTCTATTCTGTTTTTCTTACACTTTTTGTGCTAAGGTCATAAGGACCTAAACTTTGTCAACTACAACAGTTTATCTTCATGCACTTCAGTTATTTTCCATTACTACTGTTACAAACCCATCAACCTTAACATTACTTAAAACTGATTCCACTTATTTACAAAGGTTTATATTCCATTTTGTACTTTTATGCCTCCTTGTCTCAATACCAGAGAAGGTATGAACTGAGATTCAGCTGCTTGTTATTGTTCTGTAGCCTGTACTGCAGCAGCCAAGCTGATGCCCAGTATGGCATAGACAATCAATTTACCCTTTCCTGGCCTTTTGCAGGGCAGTTAGTCTGTTACACTTTGCAAATTATGCCAATTTGTCTTTGCCCACTCTATTCCTGGCAGAGAGGGGTGAGCCTTATATTTCTCTAAACGGCCATACAACACAACTCTGCCCTGAGGGACAGCTTCACTGCAACTCATTTCTGAATGGGACAGTCATCTCAAGGAGGCAGCATGTTTGGCTTCAACAAAACTCATCTCTGAAGTCCCTGGGCACTTCATGCAAACCAAGTTAAATACAGCAATAGGTTGGGGTAGTAGTCTCAGGGAGGCAGCACATCTGTTTCAATGAAACCCACCCCTTAAGTCTCTCTCAAGCACACATGTAATACAAAGCAAGTGAAATGCAGCAACAGGTTGGGGTAGTGGTCTCAGGGACGCAGCACATCCGTTTCAGCAAAATCTCCCCTTATGTTCCTGAGAGGTGCATATGTAATACCTTACACTTTACGTGGCATTACAGTACTTTTTACTGCAAGGGATCCTGATCCTGTCTGTAATGTCAATTTAATGTCAGGGTCTGACTGGAGAAAACCCCAGTGCCGGACCCTGTTTCATTTGTGATCCCAAGAGTGAAATTAAGATGCAAACAAGGTCGAGTACCGTACTTGATCAGTTGGTTTATTACAAAAAGACAATTATTATAAAAGAGGGAAATTATTGTAATAAAGGGGATAGTGGTAGGACAGGTTGGAAAAAGGATGGAAATGAAGAAAGGATTCGGGGTGCAGAGAGAGAGTCAACAGCATGGATCCAGTAGTGTCTTGGGGATCCGTTTTTGTCATTGTCAGTGGTGGGATTCCTTCAGGGTTCGTAGCTGGTATCAGAGCAGAGTCCCCAGAGAATCCATAGGAGTCATTGGAGGTCGGTGTCTTTGTGGAGGTGTCCTTTTGGAGTTGCCCTCATGGCAATATCTCATGGAGATGTCCCTCAGGGTCCATAGTAGTCATCGGTGGAGTGTCCTCACAGAGGTGTCCTCCTTGGCGATTGCCTTTTCCCAATTTTATAAAGAGCTGAATGGAATACTTCTGTTCTTCACTTTACATATTACACATTCCTGGTGGACTAGTTTTGCTGGTCTCCCAGTCAGCTATTCAACTGCACATGTCTGCAGCAATTCTTGGGACAATGGGCAACAATTCCTCCCATCAGATCCCCGAGATAATGGACAGAAGAGTCTTATCTCAGCTCTTTCCCACTCATCCCTCAGGCAATGGACTGTGGCTTCCCAATGCAGCTCCTTACACCCTTCTCCCAGGCAATGGTCATTGAAGTCTTATCTCAGCAACTCCCACCCATCTCTGGGACAAAAGATAGGTGGATTTCCATCTCAGTTCTCATACCAAGCTTTGAGACAATTGAGAGCAGAGCCTGATTTCAGGTAAGTCTCTCACACCAGCCTGTGCTACTTCAGCTTTATGCTGATTCACCATTACATTGCCACACTTCCATACAATACTACTGATTTCAAAGCAGTGGTTTAAAAAATCTGCAATAACACACCAGTGAATCAGGCTGACACTGTCATGTCTTAAGATTGGAAAACAGAAACTAGATGGTGATACCATAATGATTGATATTTTATTGGTCATGGACAGTGTCAGCAACAACTAAAAAGCACAAATAAATGCTAGAAAAAAGGAAGAGAAGGCAAAGATGGTCAAACATGGAGGCATTTCCTATGAAAGAGATTAAATAGCTGTCTATCTCCAGCAGCAGTCTCAAGTTTATAAAGTCCTACAAGAGCTGCTGTTTCTAGATGGAAAATAGGTCACAGAAGACTATATGAAACACCTTCTTAAAGTCTCACTGCACATTCCTTACTGATTACAGAGGCTGAGATAAGTGAACCTTTCTTCATATGCATTTATTGCCATCTTGCTAACATTGAATATACAAGATACAGTTCCAAGCACTTTTTATCAGCAGCTTGAAATTATGCAAATATTTATTTTCTTCACTTTTGTCAAACAAAAGAATACATAAGCCATTACCCTGCACTGCCTCATAATTTTGGTAGACTTCCATCTGAGGGAAAGGAGGGAGCAAAGGGAATAGAGCAGACTAACAGTGGCTTAGCATTTGTCAGAGAATGACACAGCAGCATTTACGTGATAATTACAAGCAGAAGGACCTGATATTAAGCACAGAAGATCAGAGACTGGGTAGAAGGTTCAGGAAAGAAGGGACTTCTCTTTCCACTGAATAAATGGATTAAAAGTCACTAATGGCATTTCATACAGCGAAGAATTTTAGTCACATGGTGCCACCCAGCAATGAATTAATGCCCAATATGCGAAACTCCCCTAGTTCTTAATAAATCAATGGGGACTTTGCATAGAAGTAAAGGATGGAACATACTGGTTTTAAAATTAAATATCAAACCAGCACTTATCTTCAAAGAGCTTTTCAAATATTTAAGTATTGTTTTGAAAATAGGAAAGCAAAAAGCTGAGTGTTCTCTATGTGATATTTACAATAAGCAGATAAAGTGACAGCAACATTATGTACAGAGTGGAAATGGCTGTGGTTAAAAAAAGAAATAAAAAAAAATTATTTCAGCCTTTCTGTGGGATTATTTTTGAAGGGTTAGTTAGCTCCTTAGTGACTGAAGTACTAGTGGGAAGGAGAGGGGGAAGTTGCTGTGATTGTGAATGACTAGGATTCTTTTTAAAAATGATGTCATCTGTGCTAGTAAAGTGTACATATTTTTAATTGGATTACAAACTCTGAGAATGGCATTCAAGTGCACGTGTTCCATGACCATAGCTCTGTAAGGTAAAAAATAGCATGCAAAATACTGACCACCAGGGCCATATGAGTGTCCAAATGTGCATTAGTCCTTGATACTAATTTTAAGTTATATGCCTAACACTAAATTCCTCAACACATTCCCACCAGATTCCATATTAGGCCTGCCTGTGAAAAAGTTGCAGAATCACATCCTTTACTTTTCAAATTTAGTAAAACAAAATAAAATCCTAAATTCTGATTTTGTAGAGAATTAGGTATGAATAACGTTATGCACATGTAGCTCCATTTATCCTAACCTTTGAGACTTCTCCCACTGCAAAATTAGTCTGTATGCATTTCTTAGAAAAATAAAAAACCAAAACAACCAAAAGAAAATCAACCCAAAAAACCACCACCAAAACGCCCTAGATATTATGTTATGACTGTTTCCCATTGAAATGTGCAATTTGTTCAGGTTGACTTTTCTTAGATTGTTTTTGTTCTCAGTTTTACTAGGTTTTAAAGGCTACAAGGCTGTGAAATAGTGAAATAGCTGCAAACAGTTTTCCTTGTTTGATCTCATGCACGGAAGTCGTAAAACTCAAGCCCACACTGCTCAAAGTAAACTAGTTGCGCCGCCAAGATCTGTCTACAGGCTCTCCAGCTCCATCTTCTGGTCCAAAAGTAGCTGAGAGAGTAGTATTTCAACAGCTGACTTTACCAGCCAGAAATGTGTTGAATATACCAAAGGAATTCCAGCAAAAATGAGCTTATCATTCATGATGTGTGACAAGATCTGGATTGGAAGTTGTTTTACTGACAGGAAATAATTTTCTCTGTACAATTCTCGCATGCTTTCGCTATTTCTTCTAATCTCCAATATATAATGTAATTAGTCTCAAAGATGCTTCAATCTACATGGACTGGATAAAATTCATTTTGGAATTATAGTAAAGATTGAAACAGTCTCAAAATCAATCTTAAAATCTTCTGGGTCTCACTTATTTCAGATGTCATCTAACAGACGCACAGCATTGCACATGACTCATTCTAATCTGTACTAGGATAATATAACCAGCTCAAAACGTAATCCTTAACTCCTTAGAATTTAACATATTTCAAGATTTCTAAGGCTTTAGCCATAATTCACATTACAATGAACACTAAGAATAAACCTCTGGAAATGTTATTCTTTCTTCCTCTGGTAAATTATATTATGTAGGTGTTGAATATTCTAAACTACTCCAGTGCTAAAAGAATTCAGGGTTAAGCCAAAATCAAGCTACACCACTGAAAAAATGCTAGTCACTTTGCCAAAGCTGGTTCAAAAGCACCTACTTAAAGCAACATGTTTCTTAGGCTTCTTTAAGATTAGGAAGCTTTTAAAGCTGCTACTGTGCTCACTATTACTGTTTCAAGGCCTTGAGCTTAAGAATACACACAAAGAAGAGATTTCCCTCAGTGCAAACACAGATTCACTGTGTGTGACTTTCTGACACAAAACTAAAGGAGAAATTAATCCCCAGATTTTTCAGAACTTGGAATATTTTGAGGTCTTAAAAACTGCTATCTTGGAAGTAAACTTAGGAATGTGGGCTTTTGTTAGCACTTTTATTTATTTATGATTTAAAAATTATTCATAATAGGCACCTGCACTGCAATTTCCCGTGATTACTGCTGCTGGCAATTTCATTTTAACAAATTGGTTATACTGTCAAAGCACTGAACTGTGATGAGTCACGCCATTATTTGGTTGAGAGTCCTCCAAGATATACAAAATGCCACAGGAGGAGGCATTTGGAAAATACTATGAAGACATGCATCAACTGTACTGCAAGAAAACAAAAAATGCAAAATATTTGGCCTGATGACCTGTGCTCATTAAATACCACATGCATTTTATGTGTGAATGGGTAGCCTTGACTGAGAGAGATTATGAAAACAAATTCATCCTACAGTTTAAATTCTTATTTTCCTTCCCAAATTATTATACTGTCACATGAAGTACTCAAAAGCTGCTAGACTGTGAGAAAAGATAGAAGTGGCCCTCTTAGCTGCCTCACTAAAATTAGTTGTGTTTTGAGGCTCTTGGTTAAGAACATTATCGAAGTCCACAAAGAAAAGTTATTTCTAGGTTTACCCAGGAAGTTGACTTAGATTTTATGTAATAAAGAATACAGAGCTCGTAATTTTAAAGTGATATTCAAAGGGGGAGAAGAAAGAGTAGAGCTGAGAAAAGTTTCTATTTCAATATAGCTTAGATATCAGATAAAAATGCATTCACCTAGACTGCCTCTACTAACATTTGAGTCTGTCTACTATCAAATTCAAATCTAAGTCATCCAGTTGTAACATGTTGTCCTGGCAAGCAGGTTACTAGCTACTCTGCAGCAAGCTTCTAGTTCTGAATTCTCTAATCCTTCATAGAAGGAATGTATGAAATTTTCAAAGGTGCCTCAAGTGAAAGACAAGTAAATAAAATCCATGTGTCAACTCCTATTGCCTTCACATTACAGAAAAATACAAATTTTTAATGATGGATTCTTATTTGCTTTGAAATGGAAGAGGCTATTACAATAAACCATTTTCAATCTAAGAAAAATTACACCAAGGAAAATATATGGAGAAGAATAATAAAAACACAGTGAAAGATGTAGTGAATTCTTTCATAGATGCTATAAGAAAGAAGATTTTTTAAAATTGTCCTCTAACATCTACATTAGAGTAACACCAAATTTTAGGGTTTTTTCATTTTAAGAAATGAAACATCCTAAATTTTGCAATAAAAATTTGATTCCACCACTATTTTTCTTAGCCCTACCACTTCTGGCTGGAAATCTATTCCATAGATATGGTGGGGGTTTGCTTTTTAAAACAGTACTAACTTAAGCAAGTCTCTCACATCTTAACAAGGTAGAGTACAAATCACACAAATGGACATTCTAAGAACAATGCTTCTTCATGAAGAATAGGAGACTAATTACTCTCTAGTGAGGAGGGAAATAGACTTTTTTGTATTTTTTAAACCTTATGCATATTTTTATGACAAGATTTTACTCACATAGTAACTATTGCATATTTGAATATAGTCTTGTAAGACAAAAACAAATAAACAAAAACCCCAACAAACCCCAAAAGACAAGCAAAGAAAAAACCTACAGAAAGCTAAAACCCAACCTTTGCCCTATAGTTAAAGAATGACAGTATTTCTGAAATTATAATTCATAGCCCCACTGAAATAATTTCACCTTTCTCCCTTTCTTCTAATCAGGGAATTTGACACATCCCCTATTTCTGGTTTCATTTGGTTTGAAATTCTGTTTGTACAGTGACTGCATTTTAACATTTTGGGGTTTAAATTAGTCCCTGAAGAGATAATTGACAGAAAACTTTACTGTGATGTCAGTTTTTAGAGCCTAATTATTTCTTCCCTGCCTTAGTACCTACAAGCATCTAATCTTCTCCACTATGCTGCAAGCCTATTAAAATTAGAACACTAATTAAGAATATTCAAATGATTACATCTTGCCTGGCTGAAGGCACTACTACAGCTGCTTGACTCATCCTTCGGACTATAAAGAAATTTAAAAAAAAAAAAAAATGCCTAGGAAAAGTGAAATGGAGACTGATTTTATATATGAAGACTTCATAGATTTGGAATAGGCCTCTTCCTACTGAAGCATCCTAGAGGAACTAACTTATGGAAATTAATACTTGTAAATCTATCTAAATGATTGCAGTTTGGTTTTTTACAAATACAAACCAATATTTCACTGCCAGTGGCAGTTGGCAATGTTGAGTTTGAAAGAAAGAGTACTGCAAGGCTAATTTCTCCCTCAACCCTGTTATTTTTATGTACCTTATTTTAAGGACAGTTAATTGAGCTCTATGATACATCAGTTGGTTTGCAGGGGAAATATATTACAAGTCAGCTGGAAATGCAATTCAGGGTCTTCACCATCTCAAAGCCTATTAGAGCTACCACTCTAGGATCACTGATGAAGTTTGTTTTAGCTGACTTCAGTGAGTCTGCAATTTAGTGTTTGTCCAAAGAATGTACACATTCTAAAATGAAGGAAAGGTTAATGTGGTTTCATGAGTTATAGAAGCATAATTAAAGATTACTCTCTGTTCAGGATCACTTCTTAGCTCAAGGTGTACTTAGTGGGAAGATCTAAGACAAAAGATGAAATTCAACAAAGTATTGCTGGTAAAGTTATGAGTTACACACTGAAATTTTAGAAGAGGTCACCTATAATTGCCTTTGCATTTCCAGCAGAGCAGTCGATGCAAACACATAAATACATATTTTTCTTCCAATGAAGAAAAGATGTGTCACACAACTTGCAAGACAAACCACAAAGGCAAAGCAAACCTCATTCCTGTAAATAGAAAATGTTCTTTAAAAATTCAGTTTTGTGAGCACAAATATTTAATTCTCTTGGGCATATCTTTGAAGTTCAGAATTACTCAAAATGGTGTTAGGAACAAACAGAAAGCAACATAAAGTGTTTCAGTGAGAAATACCTTGTAAAAAAGTCATTTATCTTCTTTCACTATTTCGGCATATTTAGGTTTATAAAAATGCTTTGAAGTATTACTTTATGTCTGAATCTTGTAACTCCAACTTGTAAAAAGATCAGGGAGACAACAAACATTGCTTTTATTATTTGAATGACCCCAAGGTTTTGACATATTCAATATTAATAAAAATAGTTTATGCACATGGGATTTGTTAGAATTATAATCCATTTACTGCCAAGTTACTTTGTATATATTTAAGAAAGAAAATGAACCATTCAAAGTAGTAGGAAAACACCAGTATATGCCTTCATCAAAAAAACCCTGAGGTTATTGTGGATTAATTTATAAACTCACAGGCTGCCTCAGTATGAAGCCTGACAGAAAGACAAGATAGAGAGTGACTTCAGACAGACACCACACTTCTGTTGTTCTGAACAAATCGGACTGGCAGAAATGTCACTTTATAGATCATGCTCCTTGCTTCTGTGGGGTGTGCCAGTTACTATGTCCCACAACTGCTGGAAGCAACTGAACACGGACCTTTCTTGCTCCCCATGAGTTTTCCTTGTGAAGCATATAGCTTTGGCTCATTTCACACTTAGTTGAACTCTGAGCAGCACCATACACTCTCCCCAGATGAATTTTGCTTCATTTTTTTAAGTCACTCAGTCTTACAGACTCCACTGCTTGATTGTTTTACATGCATATTTGGAATCAAATGATGAACCTAATTCACTTTTATTGCTGTATGGTATAGCTAAGTACCAGATACATAGAGGCTATAGCCTATTCCCCAGTGTTTTGCTCTAAGCATTAGGCAAGTGGCTACACACTTAAGATTCATTAGGTTATTTGTTGAAAATTAAGTGTATCCTGAATGACAATTAATATCACTGAAGGCTACTAATTATAAAATATACCTAGCCCAAACTTTAACAAATAGATTTTATTAAAAACAATATTAAATCTAAAATAGAAAAAATATTTTCTAGAGCCATTATTTTAAGAAATTGCACTAATAAATAGAGACCTTTACATTTTAATGATTAACAACTAATTTATATAATCACATTAACAGTAAGATATATGTACAACAATTATAAGTGTTAGCGGTTCATAGATTTTGTCTAATTGCAATATCCAAGTATTACCTTCTAAATAACACAAAAGAATTTGCCCGAACAAATCTTTTTTTAACACAATACCCAATGGACATGAATAGGAGTTAAAATTAATGGCAAGTGTTAGGTTTGAAAGGTAGAAATTTATCAGTGACAATTAGGAAAATACACAGAGTCCACACATAAATATATTCCTGTAGTTAACATGTGTTCATACTATAGACAGTAAATTTCAATAAATTAACTTGAAATAAAAATTGAAAATTGTGAGAAATTCTACTATACATCTTGTTTGAATGACCATAGCTCTTTTTGAAATCACAGGCTGGAAATACTCTCCTCTTTTTAGGCACCTACTTCCATTTCTACTTAGAGTTTCAGAAAAAAAATGGCAAAAATATGCCTTACATTATGTTTCTTTATAATTGCTATTACTGTTATGAGTTTTAAGTTATGTCCATCTTATTTTGGCATATTTCTAAAAAAAAAGTGAAGTATCTTGAACATTTTAAATCTCTCATTTTAAATCTTGACATTCCAGATAGTTCAGCTCTGAGCAACATCACAAGGTTATTTTTCAGGTATATTTTCTGAGTTCAGAACAAATCTGAAGCTGTTTTAGTTGGGTAGAATTAAACATCCAAGAGAACCACACACCATACCTCAAACTTGATACTCATATTCTCTTTTCTCAGCAATGATAATTTTATTCTTCTACATAGGTTATTTGCATTCTAGAAGCAGTAAACCAGTTTAAACAGTGAATCATTTTACGCTGTTTCCCAAGCACTACTACTCATGGTAATCTAATCTGTTCAAAGTAACCCACATGCCACAGTTCCACAATTAACCCTTGTATTTCAGTGGGTGTGCAAATCAAATCTCACTCACATTTACCATAATGTTCTGCATACTATGTAGATTTCTTCAGTATTCATAATTGCTCATAAAGACTTTTTTTTTAGATGATTTCTCCCAACACTCAAACAATGTCTAGGTAAAATTAAGAGGAAAACAGAAACAAGACCAGTCCATCACCTTGACAATCACAATGTCGTATAGAAAACACCAATTCTCTTTATCGTTACAGTCTGGATCTGAATCAGTGAAGGCAGACTATCTTGTCTCTATTATTTGCTACAGAGGTCCCAAAGTCTATTCCTTTATAGCTGTTATTTACCCCCAGTAATGGCTCCCTGAACTCACTCCCTCGCCTCCCAGTCTGTATCACACTGTAAAGTACCCAATCAGGATAGGGGCCTCTTACACCTCAGAGGACATCTCCCACTGCGGGTTGCCAAGCAGGGACTAAAGAGGTGTTCAACACTGGAGCTAGTACCTACCTCATTCCTACACTCAAGGGCAGCGTGGCTACACTGCAAGAGTAAGGCAGGTCTTATTCCAAAGAGAGCTCACTAACCTGGGAGCTGGAGGCAAGAACAGAAACCAGACATCTTCTAGACATACGAGTAGGTTTTATAGTGGTTTTGTGTACTCCCTTACCTAGGGATTTTCCCTTAAAACACTGGATACCCTATGTTATTTCTATCCAGGTCAGCAATATAAGCACACAGGGGAAGCAGACATATTTCTTGATTAGGAAAGACAGTCTAAGATGTAGGGATGCTTTCTTAGCGCAGTGTTACACAGCTGAGGACTATTCTGGGAGTTTCTCTGACACTACTTGTGCTTCATGGTCTATTAAGTGGCAGTTTCAAAACATTAGAGTGGAACAAAAGACAGGCTGTTAAACGTCTTGACAAGTAATTTGACTTTCATAAGGCTTAGCTGATTAAAGATTCGCTGCCCTGTGTCTGCAACTCATGAAGGGCTTGTCATTGCCCATGACAGAATGAAATAAGAGGAAAGTGAATTTCTTCCAGAGCAAAGTGGAAAGCAAAATCTGTGCCACATCTCTGTGGTCTCTCAACCCTCTAGTCTGGAGAAATAAAGTAATTACATTTATATTCATTAAAATCTGAGGGAAAACAAAAAAAAACCCAAAAAAAACCCAAAAAACCCCCCCAAAAAAACGCCAAAAAACCAAAACGAAACAAGCAAACCAAAAAATCTTCCTTAAATATCCCATGTTTTGTCCTCCGGTGAGTTTTCCTAGCTCTGGGCTGAGCTTGCAGAATCAGTAGAGAGAAAATTTCTTAGCAGAGAGATAATGGAGAGAAAATAGAGGGCAGAACAGCACACCAAACAGGAAGGATCTGAGGAACAAGGCTGAAAGACATCTTTTACAGTGTACAATGAATTTAGTATTTATCATTCTTGGTGGTCTACAGACATTCTGATGAGCTGCATTATGGATGATCATAGAGCATCCCAGGAGAGGGGTGGGATGAGGGAATCTCCTTCAGGATCTGAGTGATCCGCAGGCATTGGTTTTACACAGATATAGACACCCAAATGACAGTTATTATATACAGATGAAGATTTTATGATGGATACATGAGCCCTGTGACACTTTCAAGACTGTGGACTCTTCTAAATAGCTCACAACATAAAAAACACCTTTCAGAACTAGATGCCACAAATCCTGTGGCAAAAATCCCTTAACTCATTTTCTTATGCATGTTGCGCAGAAGTCACTTATTTTGAACATCTCATATTCAAAACCCGAATTTCTCAAATGTTAAAAGGGCACGTAGATTACAGGGCAACATTTTTTGTGATTAAATAAGTGAAGCTCATAGAATAAGGGGTTTAGTAGCAAGCTTCAAAACTGTATGTAATATCTATCAGATTGGTATTGACAGATAATAAATAAAATATAAACACAGGCTAAGAATGTTCATTTGCAAACTTGAAGGAGTACCCACAGTAATTTCGCTGCAGTACACGGCAGTGAAAACACTGTAATTCAGTAAAAGATACAGCGTTACTAAAGTGTAATACAGACTAAGATATACATCCACTGACAACAGCAAATTTAGAATGCAGCAGCTGCCAGAAGCAAATTGAGGAATCCCTTGCATTACAGCTTACAGGGGCTGCGATGCACTTCTGTGATATGTACTTGAAGGTGGATGGAGAAAAATGAATAATAAAATCAAGTAATTTTGACAACCAATTCGTGTGTTGCACTTTCACAGCCCGATAAAATAACTAGCTGTGCCATAACCTCAAGAGACTTCAAAGTTATCATTAATTGACCTAAAAAAATCAGAAGAGTGTTTAAAATACAAAGCAGTTATCAACATATTCAAACTATTTTTAATGTATGAGATTATTTGAAGATCACAAGATAATGGCTGAGTAAGTCCCTTGATGATTGTTCCATCTGACAGCGCAGCCAGACACTTTGTCAGACAAAACACAGCTCAGATTCATGCTGTATTATCAACAAATTGGAATAGCAAATATTTTAAACTAGTCTGAATACTTTGATATGCAGGTTCCTGCCTCACTGTCTATTCACAGCTATTCTTTCAGGTTTTAAGCATATACAGTTTTGCCGTATCTGGGGATTTTACGTTGTCTTTCTCAGAGCTTTGAGAAATCTCTTTCTGCAGGCAACAGAAGATTACAAACACAGACATAAAGAAAAGATCCAATACTTCAGCAAACTGGGAAGCTTAGTTGTAGACCCTGCATTTAGCCTGAGTTAGAGATGATAAAATCTTATTTTAGCAATTGCCAAGCTTAAAGTAAGCAGTAATGGGACAAGAAATAGACCCAATGCAACAACATTCTAATCTATTCTTCTTACCCAAGTACTATCACTTTCCAGTCACACTACATTTAATGTTAACTTTAATACTGAGCTGAACTTTCAGGCCTCAATCAGTAAAACTGCATTAAAACCTCTTCAGTCATTTAATCAAAAAGATACATTCAGTTACTCATATTTCATGAGGATCAGTTACTTAATTCTTTTGTCACATATTTTCCTGCCAAATCCTTACAGCACACTTTTCCTTTAATTTGCTGTTATTTGTTCTCCCCCAAAACCCAAGGCCAAGATCAAGTGAAGCTTTTTTTTTATACTCTTTACTACACGGCTCATGACTTTGAATGGGTAACAGTGGAGCTACATCACAGTAACCTTACCCAGAACTTACATGGAACTAATTACATCCTAACAACATGCTTCAGTTTTCTAATTCTGAACTAACATACCAAGTGCTACAGTTACCTACGTTCAGCCATCAAACTCAAAGCACAACAATCAGAAACATATTAAGCATTAAGTCTCAATCCATGAGATTGGAAACAAGGAGAAATATGAAGCAGTACAAACACAGAGCAACAGCACAAAGCTGAGGAAGATCTTTCAGATCCCTTTAATTTTCCTTACTGCAGTTTCAATCTGAAATTAAACCCAAAAAATAAACAACCATTACAAAGCACAAGGAAACAATAGGATAACAGTGGTCACAGTGATGGGATGCAATCTCAAAATACAAGCCACCAGAACACTGGCATGGCTTCTTTTGAATATAACACACGGCTTCTTTTGAATATAACCAGAACATTGGCATGGCTTCTTTTGAATATATTTTGAAGAGTTACAGGAAAGGATCTGAAAAAAGATAATTACATTAATTTGTAGATATTTAGAAAGACCAAGGCAGAAAGAGCATTTATTTTATTTTTTATTTTTTTTTAATAAGTGGATTATGAGAGCAGCCCTGCTGAGAAGGACTTGGGGGTGTTGGTCAATGAGAAATTGAACATGAGCCAGCTTCAGTGTGCGTTTGCAGCCCAGAAAGCCAACCGTAACCTGGACTGCATCAAAAGGAGCGTGACCAGCAGATTGAAGGAGGTGATCCTGCCCTCGTGAGACCTCATGTGAAATATTATGCTCAGTTCTGGTGTCCTCAACACAAAAACGACATGGAACTGTTGGAACAAGTCCAGAGGAGGGCCACGAGGAAGATCAGGGGGCTGAAGCACCTCCTGTATGAAGACAGGATGAGAAAGCTGGGGCTGTTCAGCCTGGAGAAGAGAAGGCTGCGTGGAGACCTCATAGCAGCCTTCCAGTATCTGAAGGGGCCTATAAGGATTCTGGGGACTTATTCTTCATTAGGGACTGTAGTGATAGGACAAGAGGTAATGGGTTTAAACTTAAACAGGGGAAGTTTAAGTTAGATATAAGGAAGCAGTTCTTTACCGTGAGAGTGGTGAGGCACTGGAACGGGTTCACCAGGGATGTTGTGAATGCTCCATCGCTGGTGGTGCTCAAGGCCAGGTTGGACAGAACCTTGGGTGACATGGTCTAGTGGGAGGTATCCCTGTCCATGGCAGGGAGATGGACCTGGATGATCTTAAGGTCCTTTCCAACCCTAACTATCCTATGATCCTATGAAGACTGGTATCATAGGTCCAGTGGAGACAGAATCAACATATTAATAATAATAGGGCTAAGCCACAAAAGTCCTCAGGAAGAGTGAGCAAGATCTGTATGATACATGATACCAAGAAGGAGCTAGTTTAAAAGAGCATAAAGGAGAACATGTGATTAAATACCATCAGTAACAGAGAAGCAGAGAGGCAACTGGGGAGGAGGCTATATCCCCTGATACTGACCGGGGAGGATAAGCACATGGAAAACTTGACTTGCCCTTTCCCCGCAGAGGCAGGAAAGACTAGATGGGGATTTTTTTCCTTGCAGAAAATGTGACCTTGTGTTTATTTATGAGTAACTTTTCAATCAGATTGAAACTGGTCAATTAACATTAAAAATGCCAAAGGAAAGGCTGTAAAATCTGCCTTTGAGATCATTCATTTTTAATTGTTCTTTTTAAATGGCCAAACAATATCAAAACCAAACTCTGTCATGCTCCCTGGTTGGACATGTGGAGCTGCATAAAAAGTTACTTCTCAGAGTCAGAAACATAGACACTATAAGCACAGGCTCCTATATGAAAAGAAAACAAATAACTCATAGCAAAAGCCACAGCTGACCTGTGGTTTTAGCTTTTGCAGAGCCACTCGTAATTTGTAAGCCAATGAGGTGCTGCCAGAGGGATGGTAAGGAGAATCACAAGAATGTAAATCCCATGGGTTGAGATAAGCACAGTCCAGTAACTAAGGTACCATGCAGAACACACTCATAGTCTCAGAATAATAGATTTGCTCCATGAAATGTTTCAGAAAAGTGTTTATTAAGATTTTTTTCCCCTTTCTGCTTCTAGAACCTCATTAATTTCATTTTGGTTTTGGCCTGAGTTCAGCAGTAGCAGTCATTTTTCCCCTTCTTAGTAGTTGGTGCAGTGCTGTGGTTTTATCTTTTGGCCTGGGAACAGTGCTGATAACACCAATGTTTTTGGCTGCTGCTTAGAAATGTATACTCAGACCAAGGACTTTCTGAGCCTCATGCTCTGCCAGGGAGGACGGGAAGCCAAGAGGAAGCAGAGACAGGACACCCGACCCAAACTGACCAAAGGGGTATTCCATACCACAGCACGTCATGTCCAGCATATAAACTGGGGGCTGTTACCTGAAAGGGCTAGATCACGGCTCGATTGGGCTGGGTATCAGTTGGCAGATGGTGAGCAGTTATATTCTCGTCCCTTATTATTTCCCTTATCATTATTATTATTGGTGGTAGCAGCAGTGGTTTTGTGTTATACCTTAGTTACTGGACTGTTCTTATCTCAATTTGTGGGAGTTGCATTCTTTCTATTCTCCTCATGGAGGGCAAGTGGCAGGGGTGGAGAAGGGCGGGAGAGAGAGACTGTGCTGTTTTCTGAGTTACAGCTGGGTTTAAACGACGACAGCTCTTTTTGACATCCGATGTGGGCCACGAAGTGTTGAGGTAATGACAGATCTGATCAGAATGCGTGTCTTGGGTTCAACAATAGCAATCATTTTTTTCTCCTTCTTAGTAGCTGATGCAGCACTGTGTTTTTGACTTTTGCCCTGGGAACAACGCTGATAACACCAGTGTTTTTAGTCGCCACTCAAATGTTGAGTCCGACCAAGGACTTTCTGAAGCTCGTGATATGCCACGAGTTTGCCTACAGCCACATCAACCATAAAAAGTCCAATCTAGTCTGATCGTGGAAGCTAAGCAGGGTCAGGTTCAGTTAGTACATGAAAGGGAGGAAAAAAATCCAAATCCTGCTGAAAGCCAGTTTTGCCATAAAACAGAGTAAAGTCAAGGGACCTGCACAGGAGATTCAATTTTTTGGAATAAAATGGCAAGATGGATGCAGCCAGGTCCCCACATATGTGATCAACAAGGTAACAGCAATGTCTCCACCAACTAATAAGAAAAAAGCGCAAGCTTTCTTGGGTCCTGTGGAGTCCTAGAGAATGCACATCCCAAATTACAGTTTGATTGTAAGCCCTCTCTATCATGTGACCTGAAAGAAGAATGATTTTAAGAGGGGCCCTGAGCAACAACAAGCGTTTGAGCAAGTTAAACGAGAGATAGCTCATGCAGTAGCCCTTGGACCAGTCAGGACCAGGTCAGATGTAAAAAATGTGCTTTACACCTCAGCCAGGGAGAATGGCCCCACCTGGAGCCTCTGGCAGAAAGCTTCAGGGGAGAAACAAGGTCGACATCTCAGCCTTTGAAGTTGGAGATACAGAGGATCTGAGGCCAGCTATACCCCCACTGAAAAAGAGATACTGGCAGCCTATGAAGGGGTTCAAACTGCTTCAGATGTGATTGGCACTGAAGCACAGCTCGTCCTGGCACCTCGGTTGCCCATGCTGGGCTTGATGTTCAAAGGCAAGGTCTCTTCTACACATCATGCAACTGATGCTTCATGGAGTAAGTGGCCTGCACTAATTACACAACGAGCTCAAATAGGAAATCCCAGTCATCCAGGAATACTAGAAGTCATCATGGACTGGCCAGAGGGCAAAGATTTTGGAATGTCAGCAGAGGAGGAGGTGTTGTGAAGAGGCCCCACCATATAATGAACCATCAGAAAGTGAAAAGCAGCATGCCTTGTTTACTGATGGGTCCTGCTGTACTGTGGGAAAGCATCGGAGATGGAAAGCAGCTGTATGGAGTCCTCGACAGCAAGTTGCCGAAACTGCTTAAGTCGACAGTGAATTAAGTCAGTTCGCCAGGGTGAAAGTCATCCAGCTGGCCTTGGACACTGCTGAATGAGAAAAACGGCCAGTACTTACCTCTATACTGACTCATGGGTGGTGGCAAATGCACTGTGGGGGTTGTCACAGCAATGGAAGTAGAGCAACTGGCAATGCAGAGGTAAACCCATCTGGGCTGCTGAACTATGGCAAGATATCACTGCCTGGGTGCAGAACCTGGTGGCAAAGGCACACCATATAGATGCTCATGTACCCAAGAGTCGGGCCACTGAGGAACATCAGAACAATCAACAAGTGGATAAAGCTGCTAAGACTGAAATGTCTCAAATGGACTTTGATTAGCACCATAAGGGTGAATTATTTTTGGTCTGGTGGGCCCATGACACTTCAGGCCATCAGGGGTGATCGAGGGGTGGACTTAACAATGGACACTGTTGCTCAGGTTATTCATGACTGTGAAACATGTGCTGCAATTAAGCAAGCTAAACAGTTAAAACCTCTTTGACAAGCAGGGCAATGGCTGAAGTGCAACTATGGAGGAGGTCTGGCAAATTGATTATATCACACTCCCACCAACCTACCAAGGCAAGAACTATGTGCTTAACATGGTGGAAGCAACCACCAGATGGCTGGAAACATACGCTGTGCCACTGCCTGGAACACTATCGTGGGCCTTGAGAAACAGATTTTGTGGTGACAGAGCACCCCAGAGAGAATTGAGTCTCCCAGCACAGCAGCTACACCAGCCCCAGTGACAAGTACAGTAGTGTCATTTGAGAGTTCAGAAGGTTTTGAATGGCCTTTGGTCACCCTTGAGACCTGCCTGCTGATTGTCGTGGTGATCACCATGTTGGCATGTGTACAGAGTGCATTTTACCCATGACCATTTTGTCTGGTCCCAAGAGTTAAGCTGGGTCGTGTTTGAGTCTTTTCTAGGGTTAGACAACAATATAGGAGGACCAAGAGATTTTCCTTGAGGCTGGACAGTCATGAGTGGCAGGGTGTGTGGGATAGTATGAGCAAGTATCTAGGCCAGTGGGACCCTCCAGTGCTTTGGAAGCATCAGAGATGGAAGGCAGCTGTATGGACTCCCCAGTGACAAGCTGCAGAAACTGCTGAAGGGGAGGGTAAATTATTTTGAGCCTGGTGGGCCCATGACACTTCAGTCTATCAGGGCAGAGTTACCACATACAGATGGACACATGGTCGAGGGGTATACTTAACAATGGACACTATTGCCCAGGTTATTCACAAGTGTGAACACTGCACACAGCCTCTCCTGTTCTGAAAGACTGTTACAAGAGATGGAGCGACACCTTGGACTAGATGGACTTAGCAGCTTTATAGGTATTGGTCCATGCAATAAGGAATGATCTCTCTCTCTCTCTCTCTCTCTGTGGTTGCATGTATATATATATATATATATATGAGATAAGAGTAATGGTATATTGAAAATGTGGAATCTGAGCATGACATGAATGGTATGGAATAACGGGTGAATACTGCCCTGGGTTCAGCAGTAGCAGTCATTTTTCTCCTTCTTAGTAGCTGGTCCAGTGCTGTGTTTCTGGCTTTCAGCAGGGGAACAGTGCTGATAACACCAATGTTTTAGTTGTTGCTCAGTAATGTTTAGTCTTACCAAGGACTTCCTGAGTCTCATGCTCTGCCACGGAGGAGGGGAAGACAGGAGGAAGCAGAGGTACAACACCTGACCCAAACTAGCCAAAGAGATATTGCATTCCACAGCATGTCATGCCCAGCATATAAACTGGGGGTAGTTTCCCAGAAGGGTTAGATCACTGCTCGGGTTGGGCTGAGTCTTGGTCAGCAGGTGGTGAGTGGTTGTATTCTTTTCCCTTGTTATTTCTTTTATCATTATTAGTATTGGTGGTAGCAGCAGTGTTTTGTGTTATACCTTAGTTACTGGACTGTTCTTATCTCAACCCGTGGGAGTTGCATTCTTTCTATTCTCCTCCCCGTCCCGCTGGGAGCAGAGGGGGAGGAAGGCGGGGAGTGAGACAGGGACTGCATGGTTTTCTGAGTTACGTCTGGGTTTAAACCACTACAGGGTTATATAATAAACTTCCTTATGGTTTGTTCTTTCACAAAGCACTTTAAGACAAGTTTAGGATTTCAGATTAATAAATAAATAAATTGTCATGGTTTAAGCCATAAATCAGCCACGCAGTTTGTTCTCTCACTTCCCCCTTTTTCTTCCCTCTGCTCCTGGAG